>OZ017738.1:357349296-357516796 GCA_963969285.1 Odontomyia ornata | reverse complement strand
TAAGAAAAACAAAAAAAAAAGACTCGAATCGTTATTAAATGAGTGAAATACATAATCACTGTTATTACGACAAATAAATAAAATTTTAATTACGAAGGAACAAAAGACGAAGGATAGAATCGTCAGTGATTCTTAGTTAAAGGAACGGCATCCGTAATTATGTTATGAATGAATTGTATATAATTAAGTTAAGTTCACTTTGATTTGCTACGTGTTGTTAATGCTAACTTATTTAAAATATATTTATGGTTTCAAAATAAGAGGAAACTAGATCGTGTGCACCTTTGCTAATTATTTCCGACAAATTTCAATTATTCTCTTGTTTTGAATTGAAAATATTTAATCAAGTGATTTAATGAAATTCGGGCTTCCACTGGGTCTGTTCATGAAATTTCTTTCTTCTGAATGTAAAACGTGTTCAGTTTCTTCTCTTTTAGTTGTTTAGATTTAGAGTTTCGTTATACATATTCCTCCTTAAACTTACTTTAGTAAGCCAAGTTCGGAATAATAAAACGCAAAATATCTTGAAAACATAAAATAAATTTAAAAACTAAGTTGTCTATGATTTCAAAACAAGATTTAATCAATCAGAAAGTAAATTGGAGGTATTTCATCTGAAAATTAAATATTTCTATCACATCTACGTTAACTCGTAACTAAATAACCTTCGAGATTAACCTGCAAATTGTCAACTTAATAAACAACCCATTTACAATGGCTAATTAACATTCTTTATGCTATCGTCAACTAAACTGCAAACAGAATTAACAGCACATCGCAAATAATAAATACCAACAAGCAAATGGATTATATCCAATCAGGAATTGGTACGAAAAAGCAAGAGTGCGCGTTTGTATAGGAACAAATGTCGTCAATAGCATTACACAGGGGATTACGGTGATGACAATACGATCAACAAAGGGAGTGGTATATTGCTATGGATTCGGGGAGATGTTTTTGGGTTTTCTGGCGGATTAGCGGAACGCGGAGCTAATTGAACGAAAAAACTTGGGGTGAGATAAAAAACGCGCGATTAGGTGAACGTGGTTATCGGATAATTTTTAAGTGTTGAAGGGTTTTGATGTTTTGCTTACTACGTTAATGATTTAGTGGACGATGCAATTTTGCAAATAACGGTGATTGAGGGAAATAAATTAACAATTTTTTGGAATTGGGGAGTCTGTTCGAAACCGCAAGACAGCGCGGACGCCGCGTGGAGAATTAACTTGAATTGTTAGAGATACGCGATTTTGTGAAATTGGATGACAATTCGTTTTACCAATTGTTGAGTTTCGAATAAAAAGATGAGTTGCGTATCGAATGTGCGGTTAAAGCATGTATACTACGAATTATCACCGAGTATTAAATAAATTGAGTTACAAGATAAATTCAGTTCGTGGAGTATGAAACCGCTTTTATTAAATTTGTTCAAATTCTTACAAATATTTTATAGTGAAATTAAACTTAACGGGTGGTTCGGAGAGTGAAAGTGAAGGAAATGTACCGATAATAGTACAGTTGAGTTAAAGCCAATTTCCAAAGTGAATTTTCTCGCAATTGTGCTGACGCGATCATTTGTGGTGTACGGAATAAGCCGTTTGTATAGAGGTTTTTGATTTGTCGAGTTGTAACGGAAGAATTAAACCGTTTTCCGCCGGCTGGCCGACTGAATTGTCGAGAATCCCATCTTTATATTGGAATTTACTGCACACCGAAGGGGAGCGAGATTTTATAAGACTTTTGGCAGAATCAGCGGAACGCCCGTACTCCAAAGAGCATTTGTCTCCACCGATAAGACGGAAGTTAGCTAGGTCACGTATGAATTCATATAGGCAATAATTTAGTCACGGGACTCCAAAATTTGCTCATGATAGACATCGGAAACTTCAGCCGTCTAGGGAAACGTGAGGCAATCATTGATTGTATTCGATTAGGCGCCCGTTATTTTTTGTGTTTTGTTTAAATTTAATGAATTTAGTGAAAGCAAATAATTACTGCTAAATTTTTCAATCTTTCATATATGAAACGGTTAGTGCGAGTGGATTTTGGTTTCGGTTTCGATTATTTAACAATTGCAGGATTCCCCGCCCCGAACACGAGCGCTCGTCAGAGGAGGTTTGGGGGTAAGTACCCTTCTTTGTGCAACAATTATATTTTCTTTGCATGTTTCATTAAATTTACAAACATACTAATACTAAAACCAAAACACTCGGACACCGGTGTTTCTTTTAATAACTTCTGTAGTCTCGAAAAGACCTTGCTTATTCGGTACCGCCTTTGTATTTGCTTATTTAATATTATAAATTGAAGATAATTGCTATGATCTCTCGTTTGTATACTTTCTTTTTTTAAGCCGAACCTAATGTCAATTTTTTGTTGAATAAAATGCATTAATATACCATAACTTTCGGTCTTTCTGTTCCGCTTCTTTTGGACCGAGTATAGGACCCGGTACGGGGGCAGGCTTCCACCTCAAAACATTAGCCAGCCGCCGGGTACATAGTTAATTCTTCTTTGTTTCAGGTGATATCGCGGGTTGAGTGGCCCAAGCAGAGTGCCTCTTTATGGCATAGCGTTATGCATTCAAATTGTATAGTTCTATGGCGTAAATTGGTCACCGGGGTACTCCCCTTCTGATGGGAAAGTTCATGCAATTCAAGTTGTATGAGTTTTCCACTCACATACGCAAGTATACCTTGGCATCTCTCACGAATAACAGCAACAAATTCTTCTAAATTTGTTATGTCACCCTCCGTTGCGATTACATAATCGCCAGTCCATTTACAGGTGGCGCCTACACTATCCGGTGCCCCCTTCCCGTGAACGGCTTCATGATAGTTCCACGTGTATCTCATAATGTTAGGATACATTTTTAACAGTTTACAGCCCAATACATAGAACATAGACTTGTTCCTGTATTGCGTTACAGGACCATCGCTAAGAAAGTGAATATGGTCAATATTTCCAGGGAATGAACTTAGCACTGGCTGCAGATGGGCCCAAATTGCTCCCACATTATGAGACAAGTTTGATGACATAGTGCAATATGAAGTAACGGAGTCTTTTAGATATACAACAACAGTATGCAATGAAAGTTGGGAACGTGAACCGCCGAAATGAAAGGATTGTATTTCCTTGTTGTACTAAGTACAAAAATTTTCTGAGCAATCCATGTGCACCACGGCATCATTTTCAGATGAAGACTCCTTCAAGTGTTTAATTTCATTATACTGGTGAACTATGTAAAAAACATGACGGGAAAAATTCTTCATATCATATTCAAGTTTTGAAATCAGTTCTCGGGGTAAGATTTTCTGTGTTTTTTTTGTATACTTTGTAAGAAATCGTTCTTTCTTTGTCTTGAGATCAATTATGGCTTCCTTTTTATTTACCCACTGTTTCAATACGATCGTTTTAGAATTGTCAAAGTCGTTGAATGTTAAAGTGTTGACGCAACAATTATCACACGTTCTCTCCACGCATTCAGCATATTGATCACAGCAAAGCGTTGCTAGCATACTTTGATGATTACTTACTGATGTAAGAATATTTGCATTTATTAAAGCTGCAAGTTTGAGGTCAATGTTTTCGTGGATTGTGCAGGCACAGGTATTGCGGTTTGATAAAGTAGGTAGTACAACCCAAAATGGCCGCAATCGATTAAATAGGGCATAACTGATTACAAATGACACAGTTTTCAAAAACTTCTTGTGGAGATTCTTCAAGATATCAAGCAAATATCGCTTTTGTTTTTAATCTGTCGGCGAGATATAAATTCTTTCTTTCCGGCTGCTAGGCGGCTGTTAGCATCATCTTCTTTAAAATCTTGGACTAATCGTTGCAATTGAGTTTTGCGATTCTTTGAGTTTGATTTTGAAAGATTCTTTCGAATTATTTTATATGTCATCACTTTGTTTTTGAATCTCCATAATTTGTATTTTTCTACTACACTTCCAGATAAAGCTTGTTTGAACTTCATTTTTTCTTTATGGCTTTTGATTTTTGCGTAGTTTTCTTCTAGCTGAATTTTCATGACTTCACCGAAAAGTGCTTTCTTTACTAGTTCATTCTTTTTAGTCACATTCTCACTCATTTGTTCAATTCTCGTTTTCGGCGATTTTTCGACAGATTTCTTGACTTTCTGTAACTTTTTTTAACTCGTTTATACTTTTGACGCTGAGTATTAAATTTAGTTTTCAGCTTTGTAGTAACGGCATTCATTCCCTTTAATTACTTGTTTCTATCTTTTCTCTGTCTTTGGCTTCTTGATTTTTGCTTCTTTCATTCTTTGATCTTTGTTCATGATGATTGGTCTATTATCTTCATCCGACCCTACTTCGTTTCTGGCATTATCAAATTCAGTGATTGGCGGGCCATCTTCGTCACTTGTTGAAAGTGTATTCTGGCGTAAAAAGTTATTTGTTCAAAGCAAGTTTTTGCCTATAATTTGATGAATATTTTTTCCACTTTTTTCTAGTTATCCGTTGCTCCCGAGGTGTCGTTTTTTCAACAGATTTTCTTTGTCCTTTTGCTTTTTTTCTTAAATACTGTAGCCTTTGTTTTTCCTTATACTCTGCTAATTGAATCGGGTCATTTTTAATTCTAAGCAAACGAGCAGCTTCCGCTTGTCTTTTATTTTTCAACACATCTTCCCTGGCGACATAGCCTGAAATGATTAAAACAAATGATTACACACCTTAACCTATCATAAAAGAGATCTGAAATAAATAAAAATCAGTTCCCTGGCAACGCGTCAGTCCTTTGGTGCGATTTTAGACAACGGACTGACGACAAAGTACTGATGAATAAGACATAAATTTGAAGGTATGCTTAACAACACACGCACACTCGGTAACAGCTGCGCTAGCACTGGCCTTGTAGCCACTGCCATCAATATGGCACGCTCTGTGCCTAACTTCACTATCAACATTCAAGCTACAAACGAGTTGATCATAGTCCGGCGATATTTCGCGGGAATTTCGAATTTTAACTTAGCACAAAAGACTAATGTGTAAAAATTACAACAAAGTTTGTTGATTTTTTTAAATAAAGTTTTTTCAGAAACTGCTAATATATCAGTGGAATATGTCAATTAATATATTACAGAATATATGAAAATTATAAGATTAATAATAAATACGAAATATTTTGTTAAACAGCCACATGATCAAGCATTTTTATGATTGTGACAAGACAGGGAACTGATGTTTTGAGAGTTTAGTGTGTTATTTTACTAATTTGTTTTTAGAATACGGGATTTAAATTGAGTGGACACATCAGGAGGATTTAGAAGTTTCAGAATATATTATCACATAACCAAGAGCATAATAAACTGACATATTATTTATTGGTGACAGCGAGTTGGACAACTTTCGTATATTCACCCATATATACATATATATATATATATATATATATATATATATATGTGTGTGTATATATGTATAAATATATATATATATATATATATATATATATATATATATATACATATCTATAAATATATATATATATATATATATATATATATATATATATATATATATATATATATATATATAAATATATATATATATAGATATACGAGTGTTTATATATATATATATATATATTAATATATATATATATATATATATATATATATATATATATATATATATATATATATATATGTATTATGTATATATACTCGTATATATATATATATATATATATATATATATATATATATATATATATATATATATATATATATATACTCGTATATATATATATATATATATATATATATATATATATATATATATATATATATATATATATGTGTTAAAATCCTCTCAATAATAATACTCCACTGCTAAATCTTACTTCACTTCGATAAACTCATTCGAACTCGTCAACTTGGTGATGCGCCCGTTGTCCGGTCAAGACTAACTTGCTGTTATGCTTTCGCTCTTAACACATTCCGCATGCCACAAACCTCCATGAAATTTATTTATTCACGTGCAGTTAGACGGTTTGTTAACATGCATATAAACTATACAACAACGCATTCACACATCTCACGCATTCTAAGTGGCGGCGCATTTGCCGACCACTTGCGCAAACAACCATTGCTACTTAGGCATGCCGGACCGCACCACCAAGAAGACTTTAGCCTTATTTTTTGTTTTTTATTAATTTTTAAATGTTATCCTTTCGAGCCGGGATTACGCTCATATAACATTCGGCCAACCTACGATTCACTGTCCTGAGTGAAGAACACAATCATCAATCAGCCATGTACACTCGCAAGACGCCATGTCTCTTATACATATATCAGTCCATTCAGTTACGAGCCACAATCACTCCTGAATGCCATATACGATCAAGTCTGAAGACGGTTGCGAGCCAACTGCTCGCTCCACGATAACCTCAGCAATATGCAGTTTCGAGACCCTATGTCTCCCACATATCAGATCATTCAGTTACGAGCCACAATTACTCCTGATTGTCATATACGATCAAGTCTGGAGACGGTTGCGAGCCAACTGCTCCCTCCATGACACACTCAGCAATATGCAGTTTCGAGACCTTATGTCTCCCACATATCAGATCATTTAGTTACGAGCCACAATTACGCCTGCTAGCAATACACATGTTACCCTTGCAAACTTGTCGCTCTCGTACCGTTATGCTTTCACACCTCTTGTACTCCACGATGTTTGAACTAGTTACGGAAGTACGAGTCGCTCACATCTTATCACCTGATAACTCGTCCCTTATATTCAGAAGTACTGAAAAATTCAAATCTCTTGTTTTTTCATCAATCTTATGAACAGTCAGAGGGTACGAAATATTGTAAATATAGAATGGTATAACAAATAACTCTAGTTCGTACAGCGAATTTATTGAAATCAACCAATATTACTAATAATAATACTAATTAATATTCGGGAAAAGGTTCATCCTCTGAGTCACTTTCAGAATCGGTCCAGATAAAATTCGCTAACTGACACCATGGTTTCATCTTGTCCACAGCCAGAACGGAATTATATGATTTTTGAGTGATCCGAATAGAGTCTGGATCACTAATTCGGTAACGATCGTTGCTAAGTACTTCTCTTCCTTGATAAGGACCTTTGAAACGAGGCTTTGTTTTCCAGGACTCACCTGTTGCTGATGCCTCGGAGCGGATTAACACCAAGTCGCCAATTGTATACATCCACGGTGTCCAATGCGATGCGTTGAATAGTTCATCATGTTTCCGTTGGCTTTCAACAGTATTGTGAATAGTTTCAGCTCGTCTGTTCGTCATTTCCTTCGTTTCAGTGGTATCGGGCACCCGTTGTTTTAACCGTTCCTTTAGCTCGGATAAAACAACATTGTCTTCTTCATCATCGTCTGCATGATCACTTGTTTAGAATACTCCTGTCATGCAGTGCTCATATTAATTTGTTTCCCATGATATTTCGGGTAGAAAACCCCATCAAAAGTTCACTAGGTGTCTGCTTTGTTGTGGTGTTTTTCATATTGTTTGACGCCCACTGGATGTTAAAAATGTTCGTGTCCCAATCATACCCGTCGTAATCGTTCGTCAGAGATGCGATAACAGCCTTCACTGTCCTGAAATATCTCTCGATTTGCCCATTTGCTCGCGGGGTGTGGACGGCGTTCAGGATATGATGGATAACATTTTTTTGACAAAATTTCTTGAAATTGTTAGATGTGAACGCTGCCCCTCGATCAGATACAATTCTTGTAGGCATACTTAAAAATTGCGTTGCATTGTTGAAGGTTTTTATCACACCCCTTGCATTCAATGATTTCACAGGTTGTAGGATGCTGAACGTAGTAAATGCATGGATTATCCCCACGAGGTACATAGTACCAGCTTTACTTCTCAGATACGGACCTAAATGATCAACATGCACCGTAAAAAAATGGTATCGGCTGTCGTTCCGGTATGTGGATCTGGTAGTTTGTTTCGTCAAGTCCTCTTTTATTGTATAGACATTCCACACAAGACTTTAAATATTTGCTTGTTGATTTTTTTAATTTTCTGAACCAAAAATGTCTGCACTTTATCTATCGTTTTATTGGTACCGCAATGTCCCATATCGTTTTGGGACATCTTCAAAATACGCCACCGCAACCCATTAGGCATCACAAGTCGTTCACCATTCTCTGTATTTCGAAATAGTTTCCCGCCACGTAGGATGAAGTTTTGAAATAACTGCTTGTAGTTCGTGTTTTTTCTGTCACCACTTGCAAACTATTTTTTATTGCGGCAAGGTGATTATCTTGAAACTGCAAAGTTGCGATCCAATCTGCGTCGTCAATCCCAATCGACATGATCTGTTCTGCAACAGTTTTGGGCTCTTGTGCTTTTTCGCACGAGGCCCTGCTCAAAGCATCAGCATGTGACATTCTACACCCTGGTCCGTATTCGATTTCGAAGTCAAACTCAGTTATCTTCAGCCACCATCTCGCAATGCGTGAATTGAGGTTTCTTTTGTTCTGCATCATCCGCAGTGAATTACAATCGGTGACCACCACGATTTTTTTATTGATGAGATAATGTTTAAAACGTTCTGATGTTTCGACGACAGCTAATGTTTCGAGCTCGATGCTATGGTTTCGTGATTCAGCAGCGGTGTTTGAACGTCTGAAGTAAGAGACAGGTCGTACTGACTTATCATCTTCGACTTGCATTAATATGCCGGCTACTCCACAAGAGCTTGCATCAGTATGGACTTGATGTTGCTTGTTCACATCATATATAGCTAGGGTGGGTCGTTCCGTCAGCTTCTGCTTCAGTAGTTCAAATGCTTCTTGTTGATCTTTGCCCCAGTATAATTCGATGTCCTTCTTCAGCAGCCCATTTAATGGTCGAGCGATCTTAGAGAAATCTCTGATGAATCGTCGGAAATAGCTACACAGTCCCAAAAATTGCCGGACTTCCTTAACCGAACTTGGTTTTTTATATTTACTTATTGCAGCAGTTTTACTTGTTCCCGGTTGAATACCTTTTGAGTTGATTTCGTGGCCCAAAAATTTTATTTCGGTGTTGAAAAATGAACACTTTTCCAATTTTAAGGTAACACCTGCCTCCTTTCGTGCGTTAAGCAATACTTCTAATGTTTCGAAATTCTCCTCCACCGTCTCTGTGGGGATTAGAATGTCATCCATGTATACAATTACTTTCCCGTATGGAATAAAGCACATAATTTTCTTCATCAATTTAAGGAAAACGGCTGGTGAATTCGTAAGCCCAAAGAGAACACGCTTATATTCATAAAGCCCTTCAGGTGTCAGGTGTCAGGAAAGCAGTGAACTTACGACTATTTTCCTCGACAGCAATTTGATGATATCCACTCATTAGATCAAGGCATGTGAAAAACTTTTTATTCGCGAGCAAATTAAGTGTCTCTTCTATGTTCGGAAGGGGGAATATTTCGCACACCGTAATTGAATTTAACTTTCGATAGTCGACACACATTCGATAATCACCGTCCTGTTTTTTCACGTGAAGAAGCGGACTCGCGTATTCCGAATCAGACTCATTGATAATGTCTAATTTGAGTAGTTCATCTACCTTTGCCCGAAGAACTTCTTGATCGTATGGTACTTTATATGGTTTATACCTAACAACTTCGACGAGATTGGTTTTACCAAGCTCTGCCATATTTTAGTTTTTATTAATAACTTTTCACTAATGTCATCTGAATCACCATGGTCTATGCGGTAAATAGTTTCCGGGGCTTTGGAGAATTGAAAACATTGCCACGTTTTTAAAAGGCGTGTATCGGGCCTATCTAGAAAATTCCTTCCAAGAATTATAGGAACCGGTTGGGCCCCATTTTCTACCACTAAAAGTTCTATCTCGAAACTAATGTTTTGAAAACTTACGGTTTTTATGGTCTTGTCCCTTGCACACTTTACTCTTCCACCAAACCCATTTAACTGGATACTGCAAGGCACTGTATTCCACTTACTGTTTCCGATAATTTGATTCTGAACCGTAGAACAAGCCCTTCCCAAGTCTAAAAAACACCTAATTTGTACTCCATCTACTAAAATTAGTGGGTAATATTCCTCTATGTACACTGGCTCTATGTTGTTCATTAATTGTCATTGTGTCTAATCACAGTTCTTTGCGACATGTCCCGGCTTATGACATTTGAAACAATTGGTAATACGGGGTGGGCAGTCTCGTTAACGAAGCCCTGTTTTACTGCACTTAAAACACTTTAACCCACTTTTCTCCTTATTTTCCGCATTTGATTCACCCTGCGGCTTGCTTCTCTTTTCACTGCAATGCAAGGGAATGCTATTGCGTCGATTTTTCGGTAGAGTGGATCCGTCGGCCGTTTCATAGCTCCTTTTCTTGGGAAGGGTGTTAGTACTTTGATTCAGTAGCCGGTGACGATGGTTTTCCTGTTGCCTCATTGCATTGACTTTTTTAATGAAAACTAGCAGTTGCTGCATATTCTCGCAATTGGCAGCGGTGAGCATGTTTATCATACACTTGTCTTCCATGCCCGATATGATAAGTCATCGTTTCTCCCTCTGCGAGACTGATGCTTTTGGCCATAGCTGCAATGTGATAGAAATACTCTTCTATACATTCTTCGTTTTTCCTTTTGCGAAGCATGATCTGCAAAAGTATGTCAGATTCATTTTTAGTGGTAGGAGAACTTCCTTCTTAAATGTTGGCCAAATACTAATATCGGTCCGTGATTGATGCCAATATCTCGCAGCGCCACCGAGACGTAATGACGCGTATAAAAGAATTGTGCGCTCATTCCACGAGAACACTTCGGCCAGCCGATCTAGGTTCTCAATCCAACTGGCTGCACCATAAGATCCTGTGGCCGAGTCAAACAGAGGTACTAAAGTAGACAGTTCTGCAGTGTTAATGTTCAGTGCTGGTGATTCGCAGGTACCATGGCTTGAAGGTGCGACTGGAGCATCGACCGATGAAGATGTGGAGGAGGTGAAGCTCCGCAGGGCCAACTCACGCTTGAAAAGGTAATTTTCCCAACGAAGTAACTCAATTTCCTTCGCTTGAATATCACTATGCAACGGTCTTCTGGAGTCTACAGCTCCCGTATGCAAGTCGTCGCGGTGGACACCTCCATTTACTTCACCCCCTGTGCCCATAAACATATTTCTGTTGTCTTCACGATCACTCATTCTATATTTGAAATATATTTTTTCCTGCGCAATTAAAAAACAAACACTTTCCAAAAATCTTAAATTAATCAAGCACACCACAAGCACTCCTTGCTTTATCTTTAGCCACTTTTCACGATTTGGAGTATAACCCCACACCTGAATATTTAAAATCTTCTCAATAATAATATTCCACTGCTAAATCTTACTTCACTTCGATTAACTCATTCGAACCCGTCAACTTGGTGATGCGCCCGTTGTCCGGTCAAGACTAACTTGATGTTATCCTTTCGCTCTTAACACATTCCGCATGCCATAAACCTCCATGAAATTTATTTATTCACGTGCAGTTAGACGATTTGTTGACATGCATCTAAACTATACAACAGCGCATTCATACATCTCACGCATTCTAAGTGCCGGCGCATCTGCCGACCACTTGCGCAAACAACCATTGCTACTTAGGCATGCCGGACCGCACCACCAAGAAGACTTTTGTTGTTCCAAAACTCCGCATCTTTGGTAAGGTGTTCTTTTGCAAACATCAAGCGCTGCTTCCTATCCTTCCCCGATAGATATGGTTTTTTTCTGGCCACTCGTCCGTTAAAACCAGCTCTCCTCAGTACTCTCCGTATAGTTTCCGCACACACCCGCTTACCTGAATGCTGCTCAAATGCGGCAGCTAACTTAGGTGCACTTAATTTAGGGCTCTCACGAATTTTTCGAACTAGCCAACGACTTCCGTGTGCATTCAACAAAAACATCGGGCCTTATTTTTTCTTATCAACAACACGATTTTCTGTTTCAAAGCGCTTAACTATGTATTGAATTGTAGAATGACTTATATTAAGTATATTCGCTATTACCTGCAAAGATTTACCGGGTTTATGATGCGATATTACTAATTCGCGAACCGCAACAGAATGGTTTTTGATTTACGACCCATTTTTTCTCTTTTTCCTTATATGTTCATTCAAACGCGCTCAATCGACAACTGCACACCTTCACTGCATGCATATAACTACAATATCTAACTGGGTTGTTTGTTATGAACCAGAAAAATAACGGGAAAATATGTTTTACCAGGGCATTAAGAACTGTACGAATAACCAAGTGACATAAATTTTGGGTCTCTTTTCATTTGTAAACAAAATAAAATCTAAAGAATTGATAGATTTTGGAAATTGTTTTCCTACCTAAGTGCAGATGTGTTAAAATATATTATCATCCTAAAATTTTAAGGAACTCAGTGTAGAAATCTGAATTATCTACAGTGCAAACGGTATGTTTGGGTCTGTACGAAAACCCAAGTGACTCACTATACATATATATATATATATATATATATATATATATATATATATATATATATATATATATATATATATATATGTATATATATATACAGAGGTGGCCAAAAGTGATCGGACAATACAAGAAACAAGCAATAAAATACTTTTACGAGCATAAGCTTTGAAATGAAATAAAAATCTTTCCCTTATATAAAAGTTACTTGTATTCTCAATTAATTGCACAAAAAAATAAAACAGAAATAAAAAGATTTTCACAAGAAAATTAACAACTAATTCAAATTCACATTGCATCAAGTGGACAAAAGTAATCGGACGTTCAATTGTAATACTTTTCTTTCTGATGATTCCATTAGAACATAGGCTTTTAATATCTAGTTGCGTATCCTTTTTGTTTTATAACTTCTGTTAACCTATTGGGCATAGACTGTACCAACTTACGGGTAACGTCCGGAGTAATGTTGTCCCATTCTTCTAATAACACCGTCTTCAGTTGACTTTTATTAGTAATGTGATGGTTCCTTATTTTTTTATCCAGATGATCCCAAAGATGTTCAATGGGATTTAGGTCTGGGGATTGCGGTGGTGTTTTTAATTGACCAGGAGTGTTGAAAAGGAGCCACATACGAACATCATGAGCTGTATGCTTTGGGTCATTATCTTGCTGGAACAAATAATGACCATCAAGACCCAATTTTTGTGCACTTTTTTTCAAATTTTCTTTCAAAATCGACAAGTAACCTAGTTTGTCCATAGGTTCGTCAATGAAAACAAGTTCTCCTACACCGTTGGCAGCCATGCAACCCCAGACCATTACACAGCCACCTCCGTGTTTTACTGTATGTTGAATGTTTTTGGGATGAAGCTCACTATTTTGAGTTCTCCACACCAACAACCTGCCGTCGGAGTGGTAGATATTAAACTTACTCTCATCAGAGAATATTATACGAGTCCAAAAGTCGAGCGGCTTGCTTTTAAATTCTTTTGCAAAGCATAATCTTTTCTTCTTATTAACTTTGCTAATTAGTGGTTTCTTTCGAGGTACTCTCGCTTGATAACCAGCACGGCTGAGAGCTCTACGAATAGTCCGGGCACTAACATTGGTACCATTTACATCTGCTAATTGATCCCTAACACTTCTGGACGTTGTAGTCGGATTCTTTTTAACAATTCTTAAGATTTTTCGTGCGTCTGTCTCTGTTAGTTTACATGGTCGACCACTCCTAATTTCGTTTTCCACCTGATTATTTTTTCTGAACCGTTTCACGATATCGAAAACTGTCGAACGACTTCTTCCAATTATTTTTGATATTTCAGAAAAGGATTTATTCTCTTTATACAACTTTATTATAACTTTTCTTTCATGTATACCGGTTTCTTTGCGATTCTTAGCCATGTTTAACTTTCTTCACTTAAAACTGACAAGTAAATGACTGATATCAGAAAAACACATATCAACATATAATTAGGGGAATTCCCTTTTAAACTCGGAAATGAAAAGAAAAGAATTGCTCCAAACTTCAATGACTAATTTCACACTTTTCAAAATGTCCGATTACTTTTGTCCACTTGATGCAATGTGAATTTGAATTAGTTGTTAATTTTCTTGTGAAAATCTTTTTATTTCTGTTTTATTTTTCTGTGCAATTAATTGAGAATACAAGTAACTTTTATATAAGGGAAAAATTTTTATTTCATTTCAAAGCTTATGCTCGTAAAAGTATTTTATTGCTTGTTTCTTGTATTGTCCGATCACTTTTGGCCACCTCTGTATATATATATATATATATATATGTATATATATATATATATATATATATATATATATATATACATATATATATATATATATATATATATATATATATATATATATATATATATATATATATATGTTTGTGTACATATGTATATATAGATATATATATATATATATACATATATATATATATATATATATATATATATATATATATATATATATATCTTCTTCTTTGTAGCACTACAGCTCCTCTCGGGCCTTCGCTTAGAGATAGATTATCCCATTTGCGTGACCGTATTGATTTTTTTTGCGGGAGTCGGTTTGGTCAGTACCATGCTCCTGTGTGCTGGCTCAGCTATGATATGATCCGATTAAATCAGTACATATCACCACTGAGTGAACACTCGTAATCTGTCCGAAAAATCCCCTGAACTAAATCACGTTGCTCCCAACGAGATTTGATCCTAGTGGGTTGATGCGCTAACCACTAGGCCACACAGATTATATGTATATATATATATATATATATATATATATATATATATATATATATATGTATATATATATTTAATTATATGTATATAATTATATATACATACATGCATACATATTGTATATATACAGTAGAGTCCGTTCATAACGACGGCCCAGGGACCGATAATATGACGTCGTACTAGACGAATCGACAGTTTTAATTCTTGTTAAAATAATTACATATACATATTGTATAGACATATTAATAGTTACATATGTGACCATCATGCTTTCATAATCTGCCGGCCGAAATCGAACATTTTTCAAACATCTTGGGTTCTTTGACTTACCGAGAATCAACAACTTCTTTCTAATCGTGCCACTGAAATTAGCTGCAGCCAACACAGTTATTCTGTCCTTCGAAAGTTTTCTTCGCGAGCACTTTTCACCTCTAAATTTTAATGTTTTATCTGGCGTTAGTTTATAAAATAATCTAGTTTCGCCCGCATTGAATATTATCAATCGTTGGCTTGCCACTCGGTCACATCGCTCTGTTCAACTGACAAAGATTGTCCAGCAATTTTTCGGGCGACAATATTGTGTCAACTCTTGAAGTGATTAATCCAACTCGCCGAATAATCAAAATAAAGAATGTTGAGCCCACTAAAGGGTATTCCCCGATTACGTTGCAGCTTAAACCATTTAAAAGTGCCAAATCAACTTGTCCCTGAAACGACTCCCTCGCGCGCTTAGGTTTTAAAACATTCGCATTAAACAAAGGTTCCATCTTGTGTTTATTTTTCCTTATTGTGGAAATTGTCGAATGATTCACACCGAATCCCTTCATAATCGTTACATTAGACTGGCCAGCTTCTAAACGTTGAATAATAACACGTTTTCCTTCAATAGAGAAACTTATTCATTTTATATTTTGGCACGCGCACTCACTCACCACCGGCAAAGTACTGGCGTGAAATGAACATTTGCATTCCAATCAGCGACGTGCGGACAAGGTGGATGCGCGGGTCGGAGAAAGCTTCTTATCTATGATTTATTTGTCAGCACGAAACGGTCGTCATCGTTGTAAACGGACAATTTTGTGTGGAATTCCGTCGTAAAAAGCGGTCGGTCATTTCATAGTGGCTCATATTAAAAACAAACATATGCCTATACTTACGTCGCAAAAAATGGTTGGTTGTTATATGCGAAGTCGTACTAAACGGACTACACTTTATCATATTGAATACTTTGTAACATTGACATATTTAACACCAAATCACTCAGTTATTTTATTACTTTGCTCACAAATATAGCTCTTTATAATGTTAGATACCCTCTACAGAAACAGGATGGATGACAATAGAAGAAGGATACAGACGCAAGTTTCAGCATTGCTTGGGTTCTCTAGACGGCAAGCATGGAGTTATTGAAAGCCCAGCTCATAGTGGGACTGATTATTTTAAATATAAGAAAACATTTACCATCGTTTTTTTGGCATTAGTGGATAGCCAATATAAATCGTGGATATAAGAAGTCAAGGCAGAATTAGTGATGGCGGTGTTTTTGAGAAATCATTATGGAAAAGAATCTGCAGGAACGAAATTGATTTTCCACCACCATGTCTACTGCCGGGGTCAGTTGTTAATGGTCCAATTTTTTTGTTTTAGCCGATGGTGCTTTTGCACTAAATACGCATGTGATGAAGCCCTTTCCTGGAAGGCATGACTTAGGTTCACCGAAAAGGAAATTCAACGAAATGTCTAGATCCCGGGTTGTAGTGGAAAATACATTTAGAATTTTACCCTCAATTTTTAGAATTTTTCGACGTCCCATTGTATTAAATTAAGCCCAGACACTGTGTCAAAAATTACTATGCCCTGTGTATTGCTTCATAACTTTCTAAGAAAGAGTAAAACCTCTTCAAACAGATATACACATCCAGGCTAGTTTGACGTTTACGACAATAATGGTACTCTAGTAACACCTGGGTCCTGGCGGCGATGTGATAATGAACATAACGCTATCCAAAGTTTACTAGCTACCCGCGAAGATCACCGCTGTATACCCAGCCAATCAGAGAAGAGTTTACCTCATATTTACCTTAAAAATATTTCAGAAACCACCATTACGAAGATGCCTACCTATTATATGTCAACTTACGTGTATCCGATTGAGATTTGTAGCTTAATTATATTTACACCTAAACAATAATGATTATAATAAATGACTACTAAAAGAAAGTTCTTTTGTTCATTTAACATTTGATTTTCTCGGAATAATTTCTAGGGGTGTCAAAAGAAAGTTAGAGGAATTAATACTAGATATTGCACACGCATGTTTGACATGCTAGGTACGCGGGTCTGCACTACCCCCGATAGTGTTATTTAATATATTATTTAGTTTTTAATAAATTTTCTATTCATTCAAGCCAGCATTGATTTTTGGTTCTTTTCCCACAATCCATCTATCAAGTTTAATCATTGCTGCACAAAAATGGCACGTAAATACACGACGAGCTAACTTTTAGTTGGCATCCTAACAAATAACACCATCTACAAGTTATCTCGTAGTTGGTAATCAACGTAAATTAGAAAATCTTTACGTTTTTTTTATTGATCGTTTCGTTACAGCTATATACCGGTATGAGAAACGATTCTATCAAATCGTAGGCAAACCAGGTTGGCTGGTGTACATCCACAGCGCCTTAAAAGAGATAGTACATTTGATTATCTATTTATAAAGTAACGAAGTAATTACCTACCTGCTCCAGAGCGAATGGAGTCTTGTTGTCTTTTACTTTAAGCTCTTTCACTGTCATCTTCACTTCACGACTTAGGCAACACCAAGCATCTGCCACTTTCTTTTTGTCTTTATGAATTGAATCTTTAAGGTTCCGAATGCAAGATTCATTTCGGTATGCCTCATGAAAGGCCAAAGTTTCCTCATTCGACCAATAAGTCATTTACGCAATCTAACGCTACAAAAAAAAAACAAACAACTTCACATCAGCAAGAGTTCTACGCGATCCAAGGACACCACACCGTTCAGTACGACTTTTGAAGTGCAACTTAACACGAGCAAGCGTGTGAATACCTCTCAAACCTCTGCCGCAAGTTTCCTTTGATTTGTTTCAAAAAAACCGACTCGAGCCCCGATCGCTTACGAGGCGACGCAAGATCATGCAACATAAGGCACACACCCCATCTACAAGCTTGTGATTGTGAAACCTTTTCGAGAAGTGGCAAAGGTTTAAATGGGCCTCAAGATTGATCTCCTCAAGTAATGAAACTATACATGTTCAAATGTCTCAGAAGGATTGAAGAACGAACTTAATCAGTTTAAACAGTTTGTGATGGAGGTTATTGTCCCTGATTTTGAGAAAGATAAAAAAGAATAGGATAAAGAATGTGTTGGAAGTTGAAATGGGCGATTAAAATTTAGGAAAAGAAAAGCTTGAAGTACAATATTCTATTACACAAGAATTCTACTGAGAATAAGTCTCGTTCTAATTACAACTTTTTGTTACATCCGATGTAATTTTTTATACTGATAGTCAATAGAATCCTATTTCATTTGTTCGAGTTACGACTAGCTCAATCGATGACAACATCAGAGAATTCCCCTATTAGTTTTGAAGTGCTACCAACTTGCGTGTAGTGCAGTGCAAGTAGTACAACACAGAACTTCTGATCGGGCCAGCGCTCAATTTATAGAAACGTGATACAATTTCAAATTATTGTTGTAGATTTTGATACCAACGTTTCTCGTGGTAGGTATTATACCAACACCTACCAATAATAATTTGAAAAAGTTTAAAATCCAAAATATCCAAATGTGCATACCTTAAGCACTTATTTTATAGTAAAGATATTCAAGGAAATTAAATGTCGACGAACACATAGAATGTGTAATTTTCAATTGAATAACTTTTTGTTTATAATTTGAATAGTTCATTTTTAAATTACCCGCCTTTTTACTTGAGACTCTGAAACACCTTGCTCTTAATCTATCGCCACTAGCTTTCAATAATCTCTAAACATGATCGATATGATAATCGATTCAAAAAAATGTCAGCTATATTCACTCATAAAATGAATCTATATTTTATAATAAATCACGCAACCACAGTAGATTGGCTCGTGACTGAATTAATAAAATTTAAATATTTCGCCAGTTTTCTCAAAATACTTATCGATATTATATTAAAATCGATTTAAAAAGGACAATTTTGGTTACGTAAACTCGAAAAATTAATGTATACCTATATAAAAAAAGTAAAAATCTAACCGCTTGAAGGGTAGAAATGCTGTATAGATGCTAGTCTAAACATATTAATTATAATTAAACATTAGAACATTAACGTCAAAAAGTTCGTCAAATACGTGGGTCATTCAACAAGAACTTAGCCTCAACGCCCAATGACGCTGCTATTACAAAAGAGTTTTACCATCGTGCAGTACATTCTTTTAGTAGCCTGCTGTCAAAGTTTCAGTCAATTCCCTTCATTAGTTTTGTTGAATGTACTGCACGATGGTAAAACTCTTTTGTAATAGCAGCGTCATTGGGCGGTGAGGCTAAGTACTTGTTGAATGACCCACGTACCTACTTATTTTTACGATTCAACGTGACGAAATCGAGTTTTAGATTTTCAGGTGGATGTGAAGAATAGCCTAAGCGCTTTGCGTTTAAGGCATACAAGATATTTTACGCTCCAATCTAAATTGACATTTTTTTAATTACGGTCAGACAAGCGTCGGAGCGCGGGCCCCTCAATTCGCGGGGCCCGTAGCACTTGCTACTCTTGCTACGTGGCTAATCCGGCACTGGATCAAAATATAATAGAGTTTATTTAATATATCTATTGAGCCTACTCAACTTATTTTATTTGATATGATTTAGTCTATCTGATATTACTTATTTGATATAACTATAAATACTTACATTTTGAGCAAGTCTTCTATTTTTGAAGTTAACTTCGTCTATATGCGACACAAATTTTTCAATTAGTGTTGCAATAGATTCTACACTCGGATTGAACATTTTTTAATTCAAAATATTTATTCTAACTTTCGATTGAAATCCCGCGAATGGCACTTAATCACAGAATGTAGTTGCTGCTGAGATTCCAGTCAACTGCTGAAGACACACTATGTGAAAAGGAATCCTTTTCATATGAGTAAAACAAAATATAACACAATGTTCAAAGATTTTCACTTGTTTTTGTTTTAATTATAATCATGTTTTTAAGTTTAATTATACTTTTCGATTACGAATAAAAGAGGATATTTTTCATGCATTATTCACCGAACAGAATCCAATAGATGTTTAACTTTCTTTTTTTTTCCTAAAAATTTCGATCAAATCAAAACTTATAAAATCTGAATGTTTCCTTCAATTATTAATTTTTTATAAATTAAAAGTCTATTCGGTATACCTTAACTGTTAAGGCTTAACAGATTAGTTATATATTATTATTAACTAATTGAGAAACTACAAAGACTCTTAAGATTTAGTATAATATGATAAGTCCGAAGCTTTTTGAGCTTACCATCATAAATTATAGTGTTGCTGAGGATTAATTGTACAATTCCTAAGTTTGGGAAACACTTCTTCCTGCTGTCAATAACAGTAGTCACATCTGTTTTCGGCAGAACTGCGAACCGCACTAATTCGCTGCCTAAGCTGTTTTCCAAATCATCTTCGTAAGCACTGACCATACTTGAGGATTTTTCCAAAATCTTTTCTGTTGTAAGAGATTTTAGCTGTCGTAATACTTCAAAAACACTAGTAATTTTATGATATGCTTTCATACGTTTAGTTAAAGCTGACAGTACGTTATCAATAATGACAATAAATACCTCAAATTCGAAACGTTGTCCAGGTGTTTGATTTTCAACAAAGTCGTCGCGTGTAGTAGAGCCGCTGAAATGGTCGTACTTTGTATTTCGCATGATTCGTCTTGATGTCTGTTGCTGGTATTCTTCACAGTTGGTCAGATCTTTGGGTCTTGCCTCAACAGCTGAAAATGTGGATCGCATTGCTTGGACGTAGCCATATAATGATTCATAAAGGGCGTATCCTCTATTAAGGTATTGATCAGACGACTGCAGCGAAGCACTAGTCGCTTGAAAGCGTTCTGGGATTCCGTTACACGCAATTGTCATTATTCCCGTTTCTAACTTATTCATCGTTGAAACTAGTCCGTAAGCTTTATTACGGCACTCCGCTTTTTGATCTACGTTATTGAAAATGTCTTCCAAAACTTGCTTAATAGTGATAAAACCACATAAAACTGCCTTCGTAGCATTAGCTCGGGCTGACCACCTAGTGTCCGATAACCGTTTCAAAATCGGAACTTTTGAAATAGAATCTTTAAGTGCGTTCGTAAGATGACCCCATCGAAAGGTAGAAGCGGAAAAAAATGTATAGAGGTTTTCAATGCAATCGAAGAAAAGAAATGCTTCTGGACAACAGTCTGCAGCGCACTTAGCAACCAAATTTAATCAATGTGCAAGACGGGGAATGTATTCTGCGTACTTATTTATTTCCTTAATTCGGGCTTGTAAGCCGATATATTTCCCACTCATGTCGCAGGCATTATCGTAGCCTGCCCAGGACAATCTTTGATATCAATGCCACTTTCACTTAAGAAGTCTAGTAAACTTTGAGCGAGTTGTTCACCAGTATGCCCTTCCATGACCAAGAACTTAACAAATTTTTCCACTGGTCCAGATGGCAGAACATAACGCACTATCAGAGTCAGTTGGTCTACATGCGATATATCTGGAGTAGAATCCAATGAAACTGAGTAGTATTTGCATCTCTTAATTTCGCAAATAATTTGATCCAGTATGCTTGATGCAATTAGATGAATAAATTCCTTGTTACCCTTCCACTTCCAGGGTTGTCGCGCTGTTCAGCCTTGCGGGCCCGGGTCGCTCCGTCGGAGACGGCGCAGGCGCCAACTCGCTGTCCCTAGGCTGGAAGGATTTAAAAATAAGATCGTCCGCGAGTAAACGATCCGACAGCGCGCGCACGAGAACTAAACACTAAAAAGAACAAAAGTTTCACCTCCTCTTCTCACACTAGATTCCAAACCAAGATTAAAATGAACTAAACACTAAAAAGAGTAAAAGTTTCACCTCCTTTTCTCACACTAGATTTCAAACCTCCCCCAACTTACCTCCTGAAATTAACATGATAGTCTGAAAAAGGGGAAAAGAAGAACCCACCGCTTGAGCGCCGCGCACAGTCCAGGTTCTTTTCCGTTAACAATAATAAGTATATTTTTGTTGGTAATTAAAACACTCTATTCACACAAGAGGATTCTAATAATTAAATGTAAGAACAAAAATGATAAAAAGAAAAGGTACCTCTTGTTCCTAATAATCGCTAAGCTAAACCTACCCTGGGGCCCCAGCAAACAATCGTCCGTGGATACTGGCGCCAACCCCAGGAGCCGGATTCTCGTTCCGATGAGCTTTTTCCAACCAAAATCGTTCTTCCGTGCGACAGGTGTTGCGCCGCGGTATGATGAGCGTCGTGATAACGATGATGATCTTGTTTCCAGGCTGATGCACCCTTTTTTTTGCGCTTCCAAACTTTGATTTTTCCTCGATCTTCCCTCGCTCGTTCCAAGTCCAAAAAAGAGGGCCTCCGTTATCCCTCAGCCCTTTAAATTGGCTCGCCTTAACGGACGCCCGCTGCATTGGAGGTGGTTGGCCTCCCATTCGTACGACGAACTTCCATTCCGCTTTTGGCGCGGTTCGTAGCGCGGCTACCAACCATCTTCACTACCTCAGCTCCGCACCCATGGTCGTTGTATGGGAGTTGGTCTGCATTACCCATTATTTCGGATCAGCTGAGCAGTCCCAATATGTGGGTCACTAGAACATCGCAGAATGTCATCGCCGAATGACATTTCGAGTTGACAGCGGAAAGTAAATACAAAGCGATTTCTAGTAGTTCCGATCAATTAGCTTGCGCACTTTAAGTTGTGTTTCCATCCTGAGAACGTTTGACTGTCGCAAGAGTTGCACGTCCTGCATTCAATCGCTTGTCATGAAAGAGTGTCCCCGAAAGAGATGTTTGTCCGCTTCATTTCGCCGCGTCATCACTATTATGTTGCGAGTGTTTGGTTTGCATGTCACAACAAATTGCATGTCAGGATTTGGTGAAATGGCTTAGGAATTTCCGGATGTCGGTCGACTTGAGCGCAGTACAGGTGTTTTGTGTATCTGGTTGTGATGCCTGTATTTTGTCGTGAATATTGACCAACTTGGAAGTCGCCACGTTTTGGTGTCGTACCGGAGACACAGTCAGGGAAGTGTAAATTGGAGCCGACAATTCTCTTGAGGTAAGATTTTGCATTCGTCCACGACTGCGATAGCCTCGCATGTTGATGTTACTGTTTGCGCGATGCATCCCGTCACGGTTTTGATGGTGATATTACATTTGGTTTCGGCTTTGATTTTTTTACTGTCCTGATGCTGGTTGTGTTGATCCATCTGGTGCGGCGACCAGGAGTGGGCCCCTTAAACGCCTTCCGAGTCGGTGATAGCCTTTGTGGAGCGCTTGTGTTAGATGCGTTTCCATAGGCTATCCTTGTTGGAAGGAGTGATGGTCGACCGGCCCCCTTCTGATGTCGTTCGTCATCCGTTGCTGCCGTTTGCTTCATACCTAAGCTAAACGCCCTACTCCAGCTCGGCTGATGAGTTACATTGCTTTGTTATACAACAATACCATTTTTCTTTTGTATTAAAGTTGAACAAAGTATTTGTGTTAAAGTTAAAACAAAAATACAATGGGTCAACTCTTACCTCGACGCTCAAGCGGGGTTGGGGTGTGTTAATGACATGCATCCCGATCTCCTTAGTGGTCGTGGTGTGGACTCCGGGTGAAAGCTGGTCATCCGTCACATCCTCACAAGTTGTTTTTGATAAATATGACGTTTCTCCCTTTCCTTTAACGTATTAGCATGACTTTGAATATGTTGAGCCATAAAAGCGTCAAATTGGGCTATTAATTCTAACAAGCCTAAATAATTTCCATTGTGAGGTGAATCAACAATTTCGTCACTACGTACCCCGAAATGCAAGACCTCGTTCTGCTAAAAATTTTATTACTGCAATGATTCGTTTAAAGAGTAGCCTCCAATACTTTTGCTCAGTCTCAATTTGACTCACAAGTTGAGAATCAACACGCGTATTCTTGTTTTTGAGGTTTAACAGCGAAATTATGGCTTGTCTATGCGAAGTGCTTTCTTCATGTCTTGTCAATAAATTGTGCGCATTCTTCCAGTCATCTAATCCGTCTTTCGTAAACCGTGGGGACGAACTATCTGGATTCGTAACTTTGCAAACAAAACAGAAAAGTCGTCCTTTGGTTTCCGAATAAGACAACTAGCCTCTGACGTGAGTTTTATTCGTTAGTTTATGTTTATATGTGAAAAATGACTTCTGGCAGAATCGTGGCTAATTTTCGTTTTCGAAAATTTTCTTTGTTGACAAAAAATCACTATTCATATGTTGCAGTTCGTCGCTTCCTTTTTCAATCCAATAATCTCTATCAAATTTGCTCGGCCATTCACCAATGTCGTTGGAGTATATTTTACTTTCGTTTTGTTTTTAACTTGAAACTGTAGTCACATAGAATCAAGTAATAATATGCCTTCGACTACTTTTTGGTTAGAACACGACGACTCTAGATCGAGAGGATTGGCTGTGCTTTTAACTTCTCTTTGGCTAGACCATGATAAAGTTAAATAAAGAGAAATTGCTGTCTCTTCAACTATAGCATCATTTACTTACTTTTCGGCACTTTCACCCACAAAACTAATTGCGCACACGCGAAATTACTGAAATTCGTCGACCGCTCTTGAGTGACGGCCACCACTTACACACTTCACTGCCATGTGGCTGTCAATTCACCTTGACATCCCACGACAAAATTGACGTAATTTAAAAAAGTTTAAAATCCAAAATATCCAAATGTGCATACCTTAAGCACTTATTTTATAGTAAAGATATTCAAGGAAATTAAATGTCGACGAACACATAGAATGTGAAATTTTCAATTGAATAACTTTTTGTTTATAATTTGAATAGTTCATTTTTAAATTACCCGCCTTTTTACTTGAGACTCTGAAACACCTTGCTCTTAATCTATCGCCACTAGCTTTCAATAATCTCTAAACATGATCGATATGATAATCGATTCAAAAAAATGTCAGCTATATTCACTCATAAAATGAATCTATATTTTATAATAAATCACACAACCACAGTAGATTGGCTCGTGACTGAATTAATAAAATTTAAATATTTCGCCAGTTTTCTCAAAATACTTATCGATATTATATTAAAATCGATTTAAAAAGGACAATTTTGGTTACGTAAACTCGAAAAATTAATGTATACCTATATAAAAAAAATAAAAATCTAACCGCTTGAAGGGTAGAAATGCTGTATAGATGCTAGTCTAAACATATTAATTATAACTAAACATTAGAACATTAACGTCAAAAAATTCGTAAAATACGTGGGACATTCAACAAGAACTTAGCCTCAACGCCCAATGACGCTGCTATTATAAAAGAGTTTTACCATCGTGCAGTACATTCTTTTAGTAGCCTGCTGTCAAAGTTTCAGTCAATTCCCTTCATTAGTTTTGTTGAATGTACTGCACGATGGTAAAACTCTTTTGTAATAGCAGCGTCATTGGGCGGTGAGGCTAAGTACTTGTTGAATGACCCACGTACCTACTTATTTTTACGATTCAACGTGACGAAATCGAGTTTTAGATTTTCAGGTGGATGTGAAGAATAGCCTAAGCGCTTCGCGTTTAAGGCATACAAGATATTTTACGCTCCAATCTAAATTGACATTTTTTTAATTACGGTCAGACAAGCGTCGGAGCGCGGGCCCCTCAATTCGCGGGGCCCGTAGCACTTGCTACTCTTGCTACGTGGCTAATTCGGCACTGGATCAAAATATAATAGAGTTTATTTAATATACCTATTGAGTCTACTCAACTTATTTTATTTGATATGATTTAGTCTATCTGATATTACTTATTTGATATAACTATTAAATACTTACATTTTGAGCAAGTCTTCTATTTTTGAAGTTAACTTCGTCCATATGCGACACAAATTTTTCAATTAGTGTTGCAATAGATTCTACACTCGGATTAAACATTTTTTAATTCAAAATATTTATGCTAACTTTCGATTGAAATCCCGCGAATGGCATAATTACAGAATGTAGTTGCTGCTGAGATTCCAGTCAACTGCTGAAGACACACTATGTGAAAAGGAATCCTTTTCATATGAGTAAAACAAAATATAACACAATGTTCAAAGATTTTCACTTGTTTTTTTTTTTTAACTATAATTATGTTTTTAATTTTAATTATATTTTTCGATTACGAATAAAAGAGGATATTTTTCATGCATTATTCACCAAACAGAATCCAATAGATGTTGAACTTTTTTTTTCCAAAAAAAATTCGATCAAATCAAAACTTATAAAATCTGAATGTTTCCTTCAATTATTAATTTTTTATAAATTAAAAGTCTATTCGCTATACCTTAACAGATTAGTTATATATTATTATTAACTGATTGAGAAACCACAAAGACTCTTAAGATTTAGTATAATATGATAAGGCCGAAGCTTTTTGAGCTTACCACCATAAATTATAGTGTTGCTGAGGATTAATTGTACAATTCCTAAGTTTGGGAAACACTTCTTCCTGCTGTCAATAACAGTAGTCACATCTGTTTTCGGCAGAACTGCGAACCGCACTAATTCGCCGCCTAAGCTGTTTTCCAAATCATCTTCGTAAGCACTGACCATACTTGAGGATTTTTCCAAAATCTTTTCTGTTGTAAGAGATTTTAGCTGTCGAAATACTTCAAAAACACTAGTAATTTTATGATATGCTTTCATACGTTTAGTTAAAGCTGACAGTACGTTATCAATAATGACAATAAACACCTCAAATTCGAAACATTGTCCAGGTGTTTGATTTTCAACAAAGTCGTCGCGTGTAATAGAGCCGCTGAAATGGTCGTACTTTGTATTTCGCATGATTCGTCTTGATGTCTGTTGCTGGTGTTCTTCACAGTTGGTCAGATCTTTGGGTCTTGCCTCAACATCTGAAAATGTGGATCGCATTGCTTGGACGTAGCCATATAATGATTCATAAAGGGCGTATCCCGTATTAAGGTATTGATCAGACGACTGCAGCGAAGCACTAGTCGCTTGAAAGCGTTCTGGGATTCCGTTACACGCAATTGTCATTATTCCCGTTTCTAACTTATTCATCGTTGAAACTAGTCCGTAAGCTTTATTACGGCACTCCGCTTTTTGATCTACGTTATTGAAAATGTCTTCCAAAACTTGCTTAATAGTGATAAAACCACATGAAACTGCCTTCGTAGCATCAGCTCGGGCTGACCACCTAGTGTCCGATAACCGTTTCAAAATCGGAACTTTTGAAATAGAATCTTTAAGTGCGTTCGTAAGATGACCCCATCGAAAGGTAGAAGCGGAAAAAAATGTATAGAGGTTTTCAATGAAATCGAAGAAAAGAAATGCTTCTGGACAACAGTCTGCAGCGCACTTAGCAACCAAATTTAATCAATGTGCAAGACGGGGAATGTATTCTGCGTACTTATTTATTTCCTTAATTCGGGCTTGTAAGCCGATATATTTCCCACTCATGTTGCTGGCATTATCGTAGCCTGCCCAGGACAATCTTTGATATCAATGCCACTTTCACTTAAGAAGTCTAGTAAACTTTGATCGAGTTGTTCACCAGTATGCCCTTCCATGACCAAGAACTTAACAAATCTTTCCACTGGTCCAGATGGCAGAACATAACGCACTATCAGAGTCAGTTGGTCTACATGCGATATATCTGGAGTAGAATCCAATGAAACTGAGTAGTATTTGCATCCCTTAATTTCGCAAATAATTTGATCCAGTATGCTTGATGCAATTAGATGAATAAATTCCTCACAAGTTGTTTTTGATAAATATGACGTATCTCCCTTTCCTTTAACATATTAGCATGACTTTGAATATGTTGAGCCATAAAAGCGTCAAATTGGGCTATTAATTCTAACAAGCCTAAATAATTTCCATTGTGAGGTGAATCAACAATTTCGTCACTACCCACCCCGAAATGCAAGACCTCGTTCTGCTAAAAATTTTATTACTGCAATGATTCGTTTTAAGAGTAGCCTCCAATACTTTTGCTCAGTCTCAATTTGACTCACAAGTTGAGAATCAACACGCGTATTCTTGTTTTTGAGGTTTAACAGCGAAATTATGGCTTGTCTATGCGAAGTGCTTTCATCATGTCTTGTCAATAAATTGTGCGCATTCTTCCAGTCATCTAATCCGTCTTTCGTAAACCGTGGGGACGAACTATCTGGATTCGTAACTTTGCGAACAAAATAGAAAAGTCGTCCTTTGGTTTCCGAATAAGACAACTAGCCTCTGACGTGAGTTTTATTCGTTAGTTTATGTTTATATGTGAAAAATGACTTCTGGCAGAATCGTGGCTAATTTTCGTTTTCGAAAGTTTTCTTTGTTGCAGTTCGTCGCTTCCTTTTTCAATCCAATAATCTCTATCAAATTTGCTCGGCCATTCACCAATATCGTTGGAGTATATTTTACTTTCGTTTTGTTTTTAACTTGAAACTGTAGTCACATTAGAATCAAGTAATAATATGCCTTCGACTACTTTTTGGTTAGAACACAACGACTCTAGATCGGGAGGATTGGCTGTGCTTTTAACTTCTCTTTGGCTAGACCATGATAAAGTTAAATAAAGAGAAATTGCTGTCTCTTCAACTATAGCATCATTTACTTACTTTTCGGCACTTTCACCCACAAAACTAATTGCGCACACGCGAAATTACTGAAATTCGTCGACCGCTCTTGAGTGACGGCCACCACTTACACACTTCACTGCCATGTGGCTGTCAATTCACCTTGACATCCCACGACAAAATTGACGTAATTTAAAAAAGTTTAAAATCCAAAATATCCAAATATACATACCTTAAGCACTTATTTTATAGTAAAGATATTCAAGGAAATTAAATGTCGACGAACACATAGAATGTGAAATTTTCAATTGAATAACTTTTTGTTTATAATTTGAATAGTTCATTTTTAAATTACCCGCCTTTCTACTTGTGACTCTGAAACACCTTGCTCTTAATCTATCGCCAATAGCTTTCAATAATCTCTAAACATGATCGATATGATAATCGATTCAAAAAAATGTCAGCTATATTCACTCATAAAATGAATCTATATTTTATAATAAATCACGCAACCACAGTAGATTGGCTCGTGACTGAATTAATAAAATTTAAATATTTCGCCTGTTTTCTCGAAATACTTATCGATATTATATTAAAATCGATTTAAAAAGGACAATTTTGGTTACGTAAACTCGAAAAATTAATGTATACCTATATAAAAAAAATAAAAATCTAACCGCTTGAAAGGTAGAAATGCTGTATAGATGCTAGTCTAAACATATTAATTATAATTAAACATTAGAACATTAACGTCAAAAAGTTCGTCAAATACGTGGGTCATTCAACAAGTACACTCAGAGAAAAATACCATAATATCAATGGGATTTTCAACTGTTTCAATGGTTTTTTCCGTTTAAAATTGGTCAATGGGGCTAAGATCATTACCATAATAGTTTTGAAATTATAATTTTAATAGTACATTTGTACCATTGGTTTAATAATTTTATAGTTTTGAAGTAATAACATGTCTTATTAAAAATCAATGGTTCGTACTATAAAAAGACTAAATTTAAGGAGACACGGCCCATTGAATAACAATCTGGAAATCCTATTAATTTAATGGTGGAATACCACTGCTTACTGTCGAAATTCGAGTTCGAATTCATATATTCGTAAAAAAATTTATAATATTGAACCAAAAATTATATAGTATAATCATATTATTTCAAAAGTAGGGGAAGGTCGGGCAAAGTGGCCACCCTTAACTTTAAATGAATGCCATTTGTCATAATATCATTTTTTCAATGTCACTTCATTGTTTTATCATCTAAAATTAAAACAGTTTTCATATTACATTGCTATTTTCACTTTAATCAATATGAATAATCTTATTTTTAAGTTTAAAACTGAAATGGGAAATTGACCACATTACCTACCTAGGATGGGTAAAATGGTCTACGTAAATTCACGAAATGGG
Organism: Odontomyia ornata; assembly: GCA_963969285.1. Classification (NCBI taxonomy): domain Eukaryota; kingdom Metazoa; phylum Arthropoda; class Insecta; order Diptera; family Stratiomyidae; genus Odontomyia; species Odontomyia ornata. The sequence goes on along the minus strand of OZ017738.1, from coordinate 357,486,833 downwards.
TAAAGTCGCATAGACCCAATAAAGATACTTACTTGTCAATACATCAACTAAAATTTTATTCATATTTAATTAGGACATTATTATTACTACAATTGTTTAAAAGTTAAAAACAAAATTCGCATGCAAAATTTACATCTTGGTCATCGCAGCCTGAGCATGCTTCATGGGCCCATCGTTTACAAATGCAGCATTGTATCCAACCGTCTTCGTGTTTCGAGTTAGACCAAACTTCTCCGCAATAAAAGCATTCAGCGTCACCATCTACATTCTTATCATCATCAAGGCTGGTGTGTTTACTAATTTGAGTTTTAGATTTTTTTGCAGATTTCATAGAAATAATATCAATCTTCGTTGGTTCTTGTCGATTTTTTTTTTCTTTTCCCAACTCCTTTTTATATGGACTGCTAGTGAGAATTGCTGTGCAGCCTCTTTTTCTATTTATTTTTTTGTTGTTTTAGGCAATGCTTTGGGAATTGGAAACAAATTTTTGGGCGAAATTGCGAATGACGTGCTTGGTTGTGGATCCAATGTTATTGCTGTTCCAGTGCTCGTTTGTGGATCTAATGTCTGTGGCGTCACTGCTACCATTCCTCCCAAGTTATCTTGCAAAACGGATGGAGTATCGAGTGTGTTAGATGTCTCATCCTTTTTGTTGTTCTCATTTTGTTGTGATTCCAGCTCAGTAAAAGCCACATCGGTCGCATCTGCAGCCAAAAAATCATAATCCTTGAAGACATTGCGATCTATTGGCTCTATCCCGCATTTACGAAAACCATTGATTGCAATAGACTGTTGTGCTGCCTCGCTGTAGGCTTCACCAAAGAGTTTGCTGAATTGTAATACGGATATTGCTCTTCCCGGATTATTGCGAAGAAACTTCTCAACTGCACGTATGTAATACTTATTCAAAGGCCCCATGAAAGACACATCCAGTGGTTGAAGCCTATGACTGCAATGGGGGGGGCAGGCATAAGACGGTAGTGTAGTTTTTTCTTGCGAATTCAATAAAATCCAAATTTTTTGTATGCGTGTTATGCCCATCCAGTATAAGGAGCGCCGGATCGTCTTCAGTTGGCTTAGCAAATTTAAGAAAATGCTTAAACCATTCTGTAAAATATCCAATTGCATCCACCCTGACAGATGACAAGCAAATTCTGTACCCGGTGGTGCCCCATCTTGTAATTCCACCTTCATTCTCTTCCGAGGAAAGATGATAAGAGGGGGAATAAAGTTTCCACCAGCAGCCATACAGATCACGACGGTGCTCAAAATACCCCGTTCTGCAGAGGTGATAGCACCCACTTGCTTTTTCCCCTTTTGTGCAAGTATTTTAGAGCTTTTGCTCTGGACTGTGGTAAAGCCTGTCTCATCGACATTGAAAATACGATGAGATTGAAAGTTTATATCAGACCTCACCTCTTCTAGGAGGTCAAAAAATTTCATGACACTCACTTTATTGAAACCTTGCGCGCGAGCGAGAGAGGTTGCTTCTGGGCTTCTTAATGTCAATTCCTGATGACGTTTTCTGAAGGCAGCAATCCATGCTTTTCCAGCCATTTCAGTCTCCTTGCTGAACTTGTGGTTTATGTTATTTCGTTCAGCCAGTTGATAGGCTAGTCTTCTAACATCCTGCAATGTTTTTCCATAAAAACGATTCTCCATATCCAAAATATGTTGCACCAATTCTTCTTCCTGCTCTTGACTAAAAATTGGACGATAAGACCCCAATATTTTTATATTTTCAACGGCTTCTTTGTTTTTTCCTTGAACGCGTCGTTTGAGCGTCGAACGAGGAACGTTGAACTCTTTGCTTGCCTTTAAAAACCCCATTTCGTTACTCCTGACAACTTTAATAGCTTTTTCCATCGCATCCGGGTCCGAAGTCTGCTGCTGCGATATGCGTTTATATGAACTTGGCATTTCTGAAAGAATACATATCATATTTATTCTTACTCGAAAATGTTGTACTAAGGCAGGTAAAGTGGCCTACTAGATCACTTTACCTACCCACATACCAGGTCACTTTACCCGAAACGGACCGCAACGTAAACAACACTTGCTCAAATGTCAAACGCGAATAAATTTTCTTAATTTGCCGCGAAATGAATAGTTCACTAATGTATCAAATCAATATAATATGACATTGCTTTTCGTTTTGAGTTATCATAGAATCTTATTACAAGATTTAGACTACTCACCTTAGATGAAAGATAGCGAAAACCACTTTTTTCTTTATAAAAACTTTTCACACGAACTTGACGCGTTGCCATCGTCTACAGTAATACAGCGTCGATGGATGATTTTGTTCCACTCGCCATTGACAGATGACGCTTATTGGTTCATTCTTAAATAGAAGGTGACCACTTTACCCGACTGGGCCACTTTAACGGAACTCTCCCCTATATATCCCTAAAAATTAATGGTAAATAGTATTGTTTTAAAGTGATAAATTTTCATTTAACAGTGTATATCCTATTGAAAACTAAGGGATGCGGCATGAAAATAATAGTAACACCACATTAAAACAATAGGTTCGTAGTATTATTTAAATAGTGTATTATTATTATTTTAATAGGTTTATGTAATTATGTCTATGGTATTTACATATTTTCAATAACTTGAACTATTGATTATATAGTATAATCATATTATTTCAATAGTATATATCCCTGAAAGTTGATGGTACAAAGTTTTGTTTTAAAGAGATAATTTTTCATTTAATAGTGTATATCCTATTGAAAACTAAGGGATGAACCATGAAAATAATAGTAACACCACATTAAAACAATAGTTTTATAGTATTGTTCAAATAGTGAATTACTATTATATTAATATGTTTATGTAATTTTTTGTATGGTATTTATGTATTTTTAATAACTTGAACTATTAGTTATATAGTATAATCATATTATTACTATAGTATGTATTCCTAGAATGTAATGCTACACAATATTGTTTTAAAATGGTATCTCTTAATTGAATAGTGTATACCCTACTGAAAACTAAGGGATACCGCATGAAAATCATATTAACATTACATTAAAACATTAGATTTGTACTATTTTTTGAAAAATGCATGACTATGAGTATTACTTTAATATATTTATCTATTTATTTTTATGTATTTATGTGTTTTTAAGAAAGATTCGTAGGTATTATTGTCTTTATGTGATATCAATATTAATTTAACAGTAATAACTTTCTTTTTCCTTTAAATATGTTAAATGCTATTATATTACTTGGTATCACATGAAAAAATAATATGCTTAAAAGAATAAATCATTATAATATCTAAATCAGTAAAAAAATATACTTACTCCTACACAATATGTACTCAATCAAAGCTATCTATAACCCATTTTTGTTAATGTTCAAAACGAAAATAAACATGAAGTGTTAAGTTTAACAATTTATTCACACTAAAACATTTTTCCTTTAAACGTGTACAGTTTATAGGAACTGAAACTAATTTAATTTTATTTGATTAATTGCATTTTAATGATTACAATCTGAAGTTTCAGGTTTCGCGCAAAATATCTTTCAGCCCCAAAGAGAGTTTTTAATTTTGTTATCACCGATCACTTCCAATCTCCAAAAATAAATATGTAAATACAAGAATTTAAGTAATGTCTTATATTAAACCAATATAAAGACTTATTTTTGAAGATTAATTATGTTTCCTCAAATTAAATCTTTAAATATTTACGTACTGCAAAAAATTAAAAGTAAAGTAAAGATACAACCATAAAAAGAAATTCAACCAAATTGGTTCTGAGTTGTAGATGTAACATATTATATTATTCGTTATATTGCAAATAAAATAAGGTAAAAATACGAGTCGTAGCTAGTAAAGAGCAAGTCTTAAAAATATTAATGAAAAGTTATTGTTATATTAACTGAAGAAAGGGTTGAAAGGAATGTAGGAATAAATAAAATGGGAAGCACCCGACTTACTAGTTATCGATTAATAGATTGTGTCATTATGGAAAAAACACAATTTGATGTCTGCATTAATGATAAAATATTCACATTAGATTTTGAATTTAAACATATGGATCCATACAAAATGGCTCAAATTATAATTTAAAAAAAAACTTCAGTCTTCCCAAATTCCGGAATTCGGTAAAGACACTTTTGATAATCCCTCAAATGATTAGTTATATGATAGATACCTGGCGTCAATATTCTGATACGGTCTTATGTGCAGTAATAATAAATGATTTACTTGCAGGCGAAAATGTACACCTCAGAAATCAGTTTAGATGTTTCTTTAGAAATGCAGTGAAGGATTTTAGGGGGTGTTATCATAAGCCTCATAAGCTTGAATATCTAGAAGTAGGGAAAACGCAATTACCGACAACACGAGCCAATAAATTCCGATGTGTTACAATATGGAAATGGGTCATTGAGATAATAAATGCCAAATTAATAAGAGATTACAAACTATTAAGACATTAATTAATGCTTTGCATACATAAGTCACAGGTCGAATTGATGCCGTTGCAATCCTTAACCGATTTAGAAATAAAACGAATGTTCCCGGCCAACTTTCAGATTTCATTGAAGAGTATAATGTTAATGTGAGAATGGCTCATTTAATTATGCTCCCAATGCCAACCATAGAAAGTCTAATATTGTTTGCATTGTGAATGTACTAGATAAAGCAAGCCCGTTACTATTATGGCGAGGATATCCGACAACCCGGGTGCTATAATATTGAAATATATCACATACAGTCTAGGCTTCATACATGCAACAAATATTTCGTCTATATTTTATTAGCTCAAGGCAGAGACATTTTAGATGAACTCTTTAGTCAGTAAAAATAAAAGGGTATTGCTGCAACTGTATTGTTGGCAAAAGAGGTGTTGGTTGCTGTGTCCATAACATGACAGTAGTATAACTTCTGCAGCTCGGCCCACAAATAATATGAATGGCTCTTCCATGTTCTTGAGCATATTGTTTAATAATTACAAAAACGATAGATTCTTACATAAATATAGTGGTTTTTATTAATTTTATATAAATCAAAATATGTCATGAGCCCTACAAGTTATCGAAGTCGTATAAAGACTCTAAATATACTACAACAATAAGGTTTGTAATAACCTTTGTTTTGGTGCTTTGCCAATGCCCTATAGAAACTGGTTAATGACCTTCGAAGTTTTGAGTTTGAGAGCGTGTTGCTTCTTTTTAAAATACTTTTGGGGCCCAAATAAGTTTTCAAATTTTTTTTTGGCCGAAAAACTTTCAACCCATTCTGCAAATAATGAATGTGAATTGGCGGGCTGTCAAAATCATTAACAAAGTGCAAAGAAAAAGTTTTTTTTGATGTTGTCTATAACAAAAGCCTGTAGATGTTCATCGAAATATTTTATATTCCACTCTTCACAAAGAAAATAAAATTTTGATTCATGTGTTAATATTTTTTGAATTTCAAAAAGCAGCAAAGGTTCTTCAGCTTTAGTCAAAAAAAAAATGTTCCTTGTATAGTTTTCCCTTAAATGTCAATTTTGATATGCAATTCATGTCACAAGGACTTATGGTAGTTTTTCCGTAATTAATATGCTCATAAATCTGATTTAAGTTACATGCATAGACTGATTTGTTATCGAAAATGAATTCGCTTTCGAAAAAACTTTGTTTAGCAAGCGTATCAGAAAACTTTAGTCCAGCTTTAACCGCAAGGGTGTACGAAATATTGATCCTTGAATTTGTAGCTTTTGCAGCCAACTTGCTCTGCCTATCTTAAGGAATAAGGAGTTATGCTTGGCGATTAAATGTTCCAAGGACTTTATTTTTGATTCATTTATCTTTGGTAATAGTACTAAATCGATTATTTTCACCAGTGTTATAAGAAGTTCCCACATTTTATCTCCTATCCTATCATCAATGGTAGAAAGTGTATTAGAGTCATTGTTTCGCGAGCAGTGATTTTCAAATTGTTTACTTTTAAAAGCGAGAGTACAAATGGCGGCGAAATATTACCTATCTCTGTTTCTCCATAATTAAACAATTGCTTACGATTGTTAAGAACCTCAATAGAAAAAAAATTCGAATTCTCAATGAAGTGCACTAATATTTTTGATATATCGTATCTGCAAACACCTTCGAAAATATCATGCATTATATCAAAATAAAAATTTTGCGTCACATGATATGACTTGATTTCGTTAAAAATGCAATTTTCTTTGATACCAGTTAATTTTTTGTTTCCTATCCCAAGATCGGCTTGATAATTGTGAACGTTACGTATGTATAAGGTATGCTCATTCTCGTCAGATTGCATATCACGTTTGCTTCTTTTGCAGGCTCTACAATAAAAGTTTGAATTGAAGCTACTTGAAAATCCCAAATAAATGTTTAGACCTAGGTTATCACCGACAACAAATGCTAAGATGAAATATATGTGGTAGCTCTGTTTATCAACATTTACTTGTAAACCATCCCTTTCAAGATTTTTTATACGGTCAATAAATGGTTTCATGGAGAACGAATTACCAAATGAAGACCTGTCTTTTGTTTTGAAAAATCCGGCTACAAAAATGATTCTCAATTTTGAAAGATGATGCTTGGGAATAGTTGGAAAAGAATAATATACACCACAGATCGATTGATCTTTTGCATGTGAACCGAGAGGGTTGTCTATACAAAAATCATCTAAAAATAAAATAAAAGGTATTGTTAATTTATTTTCAAAACTCTTTGTCTTTTCCTTCCAAACCGTTCCACTTATTAAACTCTTGTATATACCAGGTGCACAAATCTGTATCATGTTTGTATTCTCAAGTGTTTCATGCAAAACATTTTTAGATTGAAAAAAACTTTGGATTTGAAATTCTAGAGGCATAATTACTCCAGTTATCTTATTAGAATCTAATGTCGGAACGTTATTAATAACAACTTCGCATACTTCTTCATTTATAGTATAATACAGAGGTTTCATAAGCAAACCATTTGTTTCTAATTGTTTCATCAAATGATATTCTGTACTGATCGACTTAAAAGGAAGCAAAAGCTAATCCAATGAATGAATAGCAGCGATCCTATTGGTTTCGCTTTCAATGAGAGGAATGATTTTCGAAAGAACAGCTTTCAAAATGGGGTTAATCACATTGTTTTGAACTTCTTCGATAATATTTAAAACGTTTTTTCTATTGAAGTTATTATTACTGTGTAGAGATAGGGTAAATGTTAATCCAGCTAATTCCATTGAAAAATCATCGGTACCTGGAATACATTCAGATAAATTCAGAAACAAACTTTGTGGACGAGATTCCAAAATATTGGGAGGATAAGGATTTATTGTATTTGGGCCATTTTTGAAAGGATCTAAAATGCTTTGTACTGTTTCCCTAGGAAAAGTATGTGTTTTTAAATTATATATTTTATTTTCATGTACTCTTTGCAAGTGACGTTTAAATGAATAAATATTTTGAATTTTTTGAAAGCAGTCTTTTTCTGAACATAAAAAATATTCCAAACCTTCTAAAATGTGTTCCGATTTCAAATGATTGATTAAGCTTTTAGCCGACAAATTATTTTCGGATTGAACACATAAAAAGCATTTCATTTTGACTGAGGGTATTTGCATTAAAAGTTACAAATTTGGATAAGATAACAACGTTTATCTTCTAGTATTGGGAGAATTTAAATTTGTTTGAAAAGTTTCCTTGAAAACAGATTTGTTTTTGAAATTTAATCGAAACAGCGGAAAGATACAAGGTTCGTTGAACTGCTTTGCTAAGAAAATGATATGTTTTTAGTTTATAAATTCATAATTTTTAAATGTTGTTCTATTGTATATATAAACATATTAGCATCAAATTTCTACGGAATTTTAATTTCGGGTTGAACATACAAGAAATATTTTATTTTTGCAAAAGTTATTTCAACGTAAGTTATCAATTACGTTAGGGTTTGACTGATGGCCAAAGTTTAAAAAAAAACTTTCGAGAAATAAATAAAAATTTTTACCTTCATTTGGATATTTAAAGTTCATAACATGAAATAATTTAAAAATTACATCCAGGCATTTTAGTAAATTGGAGAATTTATAAAAAATTCCATCATAGAAGGTATAAAATGATTCAATTTTTGATTTACATTTACCTATTGCAATTATTATGGGCTGTAATGTCAACCCCTTGCTTACATACTTTTGTCGCAGAGAGTCCACCTTTTCTGGATATTCCGAGACTGAAGAACAGAAGATGAAGCACGAATCTTGAGCGTCTTTAATTGAGGGTTTCCATTTAGTTTTTTTTGCATCCTTTTTTCCTATGGATAGCACTGATGGCTTCAATAAAAAATGCAGCGAAAATAAGATAAAAAAAATCACGTGAATCTGAAAAGAAAATAACATATCGAAATCTTATTTATTAATTCTACAAATCATATCGTTTAAAAATGTATTTGGATGAAAAGAACATGAGTAGAAAATCAAACTTATGCTGCAAAATTATCTGTACTAGACAGTTACTGTAGCGCAAGTAAATAAGCATGCAATATAAATTAACCAGCTCGGTTTTCCATTTAAAGTTAATCTTCCTTTTACCACTTCAAAAAAGATTTAGGTTGCATACATCAATAAATAACTGAATCGAAAAATTTAACTTACTTGCGTCAGTATCCTCAGTTTCAAATTCCTTTATTTGAACTAATGACCCTCTGTCTTTAAGTTTCCGTTGTAAAATGGGCTAAATTTTCCGACTAAACTCAGGCCAAAGCTGGAACAGCTGCGATTTATTATGCGGCCTTAGAATTTCGTAGTCGATTTCTATCTGAAAATTTAAGTTTAAAACGGTTAAAATTAATTAATATTTAAAAAATTGTCTATGAAAAGTATGGAATTTCTAAAAATACTTTCAACTTATATGAGGCGCATATGATGCAAAAACTTACTAATGTGTGCCCAAGAGAATGCTTGAATTGTGGCCATTTTGCGAGGATATTTAAACCTTCTGTATGAATATCTAGTTGTAGCTCTTTGAACACTTCAATCCATTTAGTCTGAACTTCGGACCATGGCTCGTTGTTGTGTGTAAGCCAAATAATGGTTTGCTCAGCTTCTGCAGAATTTGTGGAACCCTCCTCGCATATTGCAGAATTATCGACGGCAATTTCTATGAAAAATCAAAATTAATCAAAGATTAAGTTAAAACTGATTTAGTTTTTTACCTTGATCTTTGTTTTCAATAATCAATCTTTATTCTGGCATTAACGGCCCTATCGTGTAGCTTACCAGTTAGATTAAGGCCACGACCTCTTTTATGGAAGTAATAACCCTGCAAAAAATATAAAAAATTCGAGAAGAAGATGAGGATCGTTTTACACTGATATGTTATTTTGACTATAAAGTCATTGTGATTCGTTGAGATAAATAAAATAATTGAATAATTGAAAATAAACTCTAGCAGTCAATCGTTGGATTTAAAAAACAGCTTTGTTAGCTTTCTCTACCTATTCTGAAGGACAACAACACTCTTTGCCGCGGTTCACACAAGGCACATTCCTGCCCAATTTCAGCCAAATCAACGCAACGTTAAAAATGCCAGAGTTTTAAGCTTTTGACACCCGGACATCACGAAATTTTTCCTTCACCCCAATAAAAACCCAGTATAACAAGTAATTATTTCATTTACAATTGAACGCTTCGCGGAATAAAATAAAGATCTAGGGAACTTCTAGCGACCAACGAACACAGTATATTGATTTAATTTATTTTGTATTTTGATTGATTAATGCATATAAAAAATCCAAAGAAACTTACTTTGCTTTCTGATGGAAAAACACAATGAATAGCATTTGTGGCTGCCTCGATATCTCTCATTTTCATCCCTGTATTGTAGCTATCAACAATAATTGATATTAATGTCTTTTTATTTGTTTCATCTAAACTGCCTTGTTTTGCGTAATGGTCCAATACGCCTCGCCCGTTCTCTGTCTCTTTTAACAAATATTTAAGAGTTATATCATTTAAAATTCTTGGCTCATCATTGTAAAAAGCGCATGAAGGCGTGGGGGAGCTCCAGTTACTCAGAGATTCATTGGAGATCGGAGCACTTGTTGAACAAGTAGACTCAATCCATTCCCTACATGCATCTGAAACATTTGTCGTCGGCTTATGGTGAAAAAGAGAACAAATTAAATTAATATTAAAATGCTCAAGCAATTGAACTTTAAATAACCTACATCTTTTCTCCAAACGTTTAAATGAAATTTAAATTTTGCCCTTGTACCTAAAAGGGGAGCCGGAAATAGTTCATTTATTTCGGACTCAGCCGCTACCAGTAGGCTTTCAATGTCAAACCCATTATCTAAAATATATTGTAGAATAATTTATTAGATTTAAAGGCAATTTGATATGTATAAATAACTTCATACCAATTAAACGTTTATAAACCATTTCCTCAAATCCAAATCTTTTGCAAATTAAATCTCTGAAGCCATTTTGCTCTTCAAATGTTGCAAGTAAACCTGTCAGTACTTCGTTTCGGGTGCCACTGTTAACAACATTCTTCTCGATGATGAGATTTTCATCTAGGTGAATAGACCCTCCATACATTACTGTTTGAAACAAAAACAAAAATTGCAAATAAAAGAGTGCAAAAAATATTCATGTTATTCCCCAATGAGGCTTGCAATTTCTAGCGATTGTGGTATCACATGTATAGGACGTTTATTGAATTTGATCTTATAAGAAAAAACAGTAAATTTATAGAACAGATCATACGCACTAGAAAGCAAAAATGTAGTTCGGATCTTTTTTCCGTCGTCCCTAGCCACATTCTGTCTGTCAAAGAGCCAATTGTGATAAACGACGAGAGAAAAACGTTCCCGAATCCATCATCATCAAATCCTGTTGGAAAACCAAAGCACTATCAAGAAGCAAGAATCGAAAGCGCAGAAAGAAACACAACATTACAAGGTGGAGTGCTGGTGTGCAATAGATAAATCCATTTTAAAGTTTGTGTGGTAAATTCGCTTAAAAATATCAACCCAGTTCTGTCCGGTAGGGTTCTTTATTTGTAATGAATACGTCGGAAGTAAAAACAATTACAGTCAGTCACCAAACCGTTTGGGACTATCGCATCGTACCCGCTGGAGGTACAGGAAAACCTTTATATATATATATATATATATATATATATATATATATATATATATATATATATATATATATATATATATATATATATATATATATATATATATATATATATATATATATATATATATATATATATATTTATATATTTATATATATATATATATATATATATATATATATATATATATATATTTATATGTATATATATACGTATTTATACATTTATATATATATATATATATATATATATATATATATATATATATATATATATATATATATGTAGGTATATTTATTTATACACACATATATATATATATATATATATATATATATATATATATATATATATATATATATATATATATATATATATATATTTTTATTTGAAAAACCTATAGTGATGAAAATTTTTTGGTATTACTTCAACTATAATCATTACACTTTAGATTCATGTAAAACAAAACGAAAATTCTGTCGTATTAATATATTATTACATATGATGTGTTGGAAAGTCAATGAATGAAGTCCACAAAAGTCATGGTACACCTAAAGAAAAATGATACAAATTGTAATTATAGTCTTGCATAGTTATTTGAATTATACTTTTCTTAATATTTTGTCGGATATCCTTTCATCTGAATTACTGACTTCAGTCTTTTAGGCATAGAATATACCAATTTTTTAGTAAATTCGCTGCTGATTCTGACCCACTCCTCCAATATAACATCCTTAAGCTGCGCCTTGCTTGATATCACTCTTCTTCGGATTTTTGTCTTAAGCTCATTCCAAAGATGCTCTATAGGGTTCAAATCAGGGCTTTGAGGCGGTGTAGCAAGCATGCGAGTATTGTACAATAGCCACATTCGAACTTTATGCGCAGTGTGCTTAGGGTCCTTGTCCTGTCGAAACAAGAAATCTTCTCGCATACCTAATTTGGCTGCACTTTGTTTCATGTTGTTTCGTAGAATCTCTAAATAAGAGTTCTGATCCATAGTATTTTCGATGAATGTCAGATTTCCAACTCCAGCAGCAGCCATGCAACCCCAAACCATAACACCACCGCCTCCATGTTTTACTGTTTAAATAGTGTTCTTGGGATTAAATGCTTCTCCTACTTTTCGCCAGACGCTCTTATGCCCATTTACACCAAATATACAAAATTTAGACTCATCCGAAAATAAAACATTATCCCAAAACGTTATTGGTTTGTCAATATATGCTTTTGCAAATGTTATTCTTTTTTGTTTGTTTATGGAACTTACAAGAGGCTTTCTTCTAGGCGTACGAGATGAAAATCCAGCTTCTGCGACAGCTCTACGCACAGTTTCTGCGCTAACCTCCTTCTTATTATTAATTCCAAGAACATCGCAGATTTTTCTACAGCTTAGAAATGGATCTTGTTTTACCATTCGCGAAATTTTTCTCTTGTCCTTTGCACTTAGTTTAGATGGACGACCTGTTCGGGGCACATTTTCCACTCTATTTTCCTTCTTAAATCGATTTATCACTTTTTGAATGGTTGACCGACTTCGCAACACTAGTTCAGCTATTTCAGAATATGATTTGCTCTGATTTGAATGCAGATTAATAATTATTTCACGCTCCTTAATACTCAACTCCTTTCGACTCATTTTTTAAAAATTTTATTAAATAAAAGATACACCACGAATACGGACGCGATATTAAAGACAGCGGCCTACGGTTGTTAACTCACTCTGATAATATGAACTTGGGGGATTCCCCTTTTTGCAAATAACAGGGCATTTTCTGCAACTGTACCAAGACTTTTGTGGAGTAGAAAAGAGACATTGCCAACAAAAAATTATTGTCTTCAATGATCATTATTGCCGAATCCCTTTAAATTTATGAAAACTTAAATTCAACAGAACTCGTATTATTACCATTTCATAACTTTTGGTTTTCAAATAAAAATATTGATTCAGTAATACAATTTTCAGTTACCGATTCTCTGTACCTTGACTTTTGTGGAAGACTGTATATATATATATATATATATATATATATATATATATATATATATATATATATATATATATATATATATATATATATTAAATTTCAAAATTTAGAAAGGATTTTTTCTAAAGAAAATTCTCTAAAATTCAACAGATTTGTACTCGTTTTAATAGCGTAAAACTAACTTTTCAATATCTTCTAATTTACACCAATACTTGAACTAATTAGTTTGCTTGCATAGCTACACTTATTAAGAACAACGAAAGAAATGGGCAAATGTTTTCCAGTCTAAGTACCGAAACCTTTCTGTTTTTTATGGGATACACTATTAATTTGAATGAAGTTATGGTGTTAGCACATTGAAAAACAAGGCATTGCAATGCGATATACCATTACCACTTCGAATCAATGGGATAAACTATTAAAACACTATTAATATCTAACGGAATATCAACGTGACGCGCAAATTCAAATGCTATTTTTTGTCATTCTCAAAATTGTTACAAGCATTTCCATCCGTAGGTCCTGTAATATCTTATAGGACCTACGGGTAGAAATGCTTGTAACAATTTTTAGAATGACTTAAAATAACATTTAAATTTTAATGCTTGAAATTTTCGTGTTAATGAGGTTATAGTGTATCCACTATAATCTCATTAACACGAAAATTTCAAGAATTAAAACAATTGTTTTTAAAGCAAATTATCCAAATCATACCAGCTTTCCACTCGTTTCAAGAAACTTTTTATAAAATTTTTAAGTTTTAACACCAACACTGCACCTTTTTGATTTGCACAACTGCTTTTTTTTCAGAACAACGAAAGAAATGGGCAAATGTTTTGCAGTCTAAGTAGCAAAATCTTTCCGTTTTTATGGGACACACTATTGAGTTGAATGAAGTAATGGTATTAGCACATTGGAAAACCAGGCATTACAATGCGATATACCATTACCGCTTCAAATCAATGGGATAAACTATTAAAACACAATTAATAGCTAACGGAATATCATTGTGACGCGCAAATTCAAATCTTATTTTATGTCATTCAAAAACTTGTTACAAGCATTTTCACGTTATTCATGTGTATATATATATTAATAAATATATATCGACACACATAAAGTTATCACCGCAATAGATAAAATTCATCCGTAGGTCCTGTATGATACACTGTAACCACATTCACACGAAAATTTGAAGAACTAAAAACAACTGTTTTGAAAGCAAATTGTCCAAAACATACCAGACTTTCACTCGTTTCAATCGCCTACAAAAAACATTTTGTAAAATTTCTTAGTTTTAACACCGACACTGCACCTTTTTGATTTGCACAACCGCACTTTTTCAGAACAACAAAAGGAATGGGCAAATGTTTGCAGTCTAGGTAGCAAAATCTTTCTGTTTTTATGGGATACACTAATAAAGTAATGGTATTATCACATTGAAAAGCAAGGCTTTTCAATGTGATATACCATTATTGCTTTGAATCAATAGGAGGTACACTATTAAAATTCAACGGGATTTCTATGTGATAGGCGAATTTAAACCGGATTTTAGGCAATTCTACGAATTTTAGAAAACACTTGAAAAATTTTATTATTATGAAAGCAAATTCTTTATTCTTATTTTACGTTATTTTTGTTATTTTTTAGACGCATGATTAAATGTATAAATAAATTATTGTCTGCTTATGAGTCAAGATTCGTTAATTTTAAATCATAAATCCTAAATTATTTTAAATATGCATACTTTTTTCCAACAAAGTTAAAGTCCAAGAACGTAAAGATTGAATTGTTTGATTCTAATTAACTTTTAAGTATTTACTGAGTTCCAATATTTAAATTTGTATAAACTATTTTTCCAATAAATTAGATTTTTTCAAATTTACTTTTTAAAAATCCCCGTGAACACCGCCAGCAGGAAAGGTAGAATTCTTCACTGCATTCAAGATATTTACTATGGGGGATATTTTCCGTCAAAACAATTTCATCGCTCATTTTACTCGTAATTAAAATAATGGATGTTTTTTATATTAAAAAGATGTAAAATTATTGGCTACTAATCCCTGGTCTACTATAGGAGTTACGATCACATTTCTCTTTGGGATAAAAGTTATGTAATATTACATTTGTAAGCCATGACGGATGTGCAATTCATTTCCCTATGATAAGGACTAAACGTATAAGAGTTAGAAATATTGCTTTTCACGTAAATGTTAATAGGACGTTTTAAAATCAATGACAACATAAAAATACCTCCAATTTTTGCAATATATGTTAATTTGCCCTAACTTCATTGTTCTCCAGTAGTAAAACAAATAACAAAGCATTCATATCTATAACAAATTCTAGCAACTGCAATAGATACCCAAAATCTAAAATAAACACTGAGGCAATAAAGTAATTAACCGACTTCCAAAGGAAAGAAAGTTATAAATATATTAATATTCCGGGGTAAATTTCCCGAGATAAATTCGGATTGGATTATTAATGATATAAATATACGAGTATGTACTATATCTCTCTGCAAAGACAATTGTAACATTCTTGGAATGTAATGTCAAAATGTCAATTTCTTGTTCAAAAATAAAATTAATAGCTAGTGTGGGTTCCAATTGCTATACACGATTTCATTTAAAGATAAAGCGTATATTTTCGAATGAGATGTAACATATTAATTTCATTGTAAACATGGAATGAAATATATGGCCAACTGCCCCCAATGCTCTGATAGTGGCTTTGCCATTTACAATCGAACACTCTTACTGGGGTACCATTACCATCGTATTATGAGTGAATCTATTAATATAGACTGGGATAAGTCAATTTATAATGTAACAGCTATTAATATGAGCGATGAATCTTCTTATCGCAGGAAATATTTCGTATACCAAATATAATGAATGCAACTGCGAAATCTACCTTTCCAACTGGTGGTGACAACGGATATTTTTAATATTTACCGTAGTATCAAATTTCATCGTATTTAATTAATCCGTGCAATCGTAATCCTAAAAACAAATTTTGAGCATGCTTTGAATTTATAACACCTGCCAATTTGAAGCCTTCGAATCTACTTCAAACATTTTTCACTGGTTGACTAGATGATATTAACAGTTATCTCGGTGTCAATTTTCATCGAAATCGGAAAAAAAATATAGCCGCTGTTAACGTAGTAAATTTCTCTCATATTTAAACATCGGAACAGCCGCCACTTTGAAAACTAACGTTAAATCTGCAATTTTTTTCTTGGGAAATTTTTCAAATACTACAGTTAACCTTTGCACAAAATTTTATTTAAATCGCAGTTTTACTTTGGCCAGAACAGAAATCACCGGTTTTCGACTAAAATGGCCACCATTTTGTTATTTATCGGCCGATATAGCCAGATAACAAACTTAGCTGAGATATTTATATCCTTCAAATCATCTGAAAATTTGGTGAAGATCCAAGCAAAATTGCGCCTTGTAGAGTGGCAACAAAGCCTATACACGTTATATATATATATATATATATATATATATATATATATATATATATATATATATATATATATATATATATATATATATATATATATATTTTGTTACATGTACAAATAATGACATGTACAAATAATTCTGCGAGCTACTGTCGCAATTGTTTTCACAATCATTAAGAACGTCGACAACTGAATTGACTCGAACCCACGAGAACCCAACAAGCATTATCAACATCTGAAAGTGAGTCACTGCCCATTCATGCTGGAACGTTCCCGCATATTCACTAATGTACGAGAACTGAATTGAATGATTAGAGACCCTATCTAAAGGCGAGCTGAATGAATGGGGGGATTCATTCGACCGCGATAAGAACTGCGATAGTGTGGAAAGAGAATAGAAAAGTGTGTTTCGTAATAGTGAAGTAATTTAGAAGACAATTGCGATAATAAATTTATGGACAAGTGTTAGATTTTTTTTAATAGTGACAGTTAAAATTAGTGAAAGTGTTAACTGATTATTGTGCATTTTATTTAATTAAATAAACTCTTTTAACTTAAATTAAAAGACCTTGCGTTTTCACTTTCCCGGAACGTTAAAATTATAGGCCGCGAACCAATAACACGCGACAATATATTTATATATATATATATATATATATATATATATATATATATATATATATATATATATATATATATATATATATATATCTATATATATACATGAACGCCAGCTGAATATGTATTTTCTTTCCAAGAATTCTGCCTAAAAGGGTTGAATCTACTATTCTATTTACAATTCAAAGAGTAAAATCTGATTTGGACTTGAATTTATTTAATTTTATTTTCATTTCAAAGAGCGAAGAAATGTAAGATAATTACTTTTGGCACCCCAGAATCGGGTATAATTATAACTTAACGAAGTGATTCAAAAGTCTATTGTGGATTTAAGGCCTGAGAACTTTTGTTGAATTTACAATATTTTCAAACAATTAGTCAATCTTAGAATCATCTATTGTTTACAAAATTAAAATTATGATCCGATTTTTAATCATTAAATAAAAATTCACTTTGATGTACAGAGAATAAATATAGAAATAAATGTTTGCTTCATCGAAACCCAAAGAATAAGTATTATCTGAGAGAGGGAATCGAGCAAGTTCCTGTTTTATGGAGCATTTTTCAGTAAGCAAAATCTTCTTGTTTGACATTCAAATAGCCCAGTGCTTTAAGTCAAACGTGGTATGAAAGAAATTTTTCGGTGGGCAAAAATTTTGTTTCGATCATTTTGTTTCAAACTTTTATTCAGGACAGTTATTGAGAATTAAAGCTAAACCAATACTTTTCATCAAAATGACGTTTTCTCTGATTGTTCACCACCTGAAATAAATGTTGATAATAAGGAGTTATCCTTGACAAGATTCCATAAAAAGTTTTCTTCCCAGAAAACCCATCGTGAGCGGCATGTGGAGAGGCGCAAGAAACAGGGGATCTATATTATAATATAATTTATAGCATATCAATGAACAAAAGTTTTTTTATATACCTACCTGGATTTATAAATCACTAGCGTTCCATGTGGTAAAGTTGAACATAACATTATAATTTTTACTTCCACGGAATTTGGCGGGATTTACCGATGTTATACATTGTGACAACGAAGTACCCGGAAATTGTAATTTAAATTCCCCGGGTAAATGATATTTCAAAAAAAAAAGTATTTTGTTCAGTTGGTAGGACTGTCCATAATTACTATGCCAAATATCTATCATCCAATTTGTTTACAGCAGCTGCTTAAGCCGGTACACCTCAGTTGTGCGTTGCAATTTTTTTTGATTGAGCTAAAAATGCAATAAATACCATCGATCAACCACCGTATTCACCAAATTTGGCTCCGTGTGATTTTGATGATTAATTAAATATTTTGCGTATTATTTGCAATTTCTGAGTACTTTTTTGTCACAATGTAAAACAAAACTCACTGAAGGGGCTGAGAGCCATCCCAAAAAGTGCTTATGAAAAGTTTATGTTGGTGTAAGTGTAGTGCATCTGATGGGGATTACTTCAAAGGCGACAAAATAAATATTGATGAATAATTAAATATTTTGCATTTTATTCGCTATTTCCGGGTACTTTTTTGTCAGAATGTATGATTTTACTTTTAATGAAATGTCTTAGGATAGTTTAAGGAATTTGGTTGGCCAGCTGGCTTCTTTTCACGGCTTTGTAAAAGACTTATTGCAAAATCCTGCTAAAATCGGTACATGTCGGTCCATTTGTCTGTCTGTCTATCCGTCTGTGTGGTACAGCAAGTTTTCTTGTAAATTAACTACATATATGCAGTATGTATGCGCATAACCTCCGACCAGCTGCACGAAATTAGATAATTTTTTTATTTTTGTGTTCGTTATTATCAGGGCAGGGTTTGTATGGAAAAAGAAAAATTTTAAAAATCCGCATGAATGGTCGGAAATCCGTATGGGCCTTTTGTAGTAATATGTAGATAAAAGCACCGTTAAGCCAGCAACGGATAGCTTAAAAACTATTGAAAGTATTGATATATTGACATTCACTCACATACGAGTACAACTAACTTTTCTTTTGCAATGCAAGAGCAAGACCTTAAAAAATGAATCGTAGTAGTCTTTGCGTATAGACGTCTTTTAAATCGCTCCTGTCAAAAGTTTTCAAAAATAAAATTAATTTTTTAAAAAACGTTAGTCCGAAGTTAATTTTTATCGGAAAAAATTTTATATTGTCGAAGTAATCGACTCAGGAAATTTCTATCGAATATTTCTACTTCGATTGGTAACGAAAAACAAATTACCAAAGAAAATTTCGCCGCTGGTATGGAGGAGCCCGACGGCTTCCCACCGTTGGGACAACCTGGGGAAACGACGAATACGAAACTGGCAGCAATCACCAAAAGAAAACATAACGAAGAAAACTCCGCAGATGGAGGGTGCAAGCTGCAAATAATAGCGGACAATCAACAAATGGCCAAATTGCAGAAAGAAAATGATGAACTAAGACAAGAGATACAGTCTCTCAAGGATCTTTTCAAGAAAGGGATGAAGCCTCAAAAGACGCAGCAACAAAATCAATGGCAACAGGTAACAAAGCCGAAGAAAAGCACAAAGCAAGCAATTCCAGAAGAAGTTCCAAGTGTTGGTGGCAACAAGGAGAGCCAAAACTATTTTGCAGCTCTGGAGGGATCACCCGAAGATATGGAAATCGAAGAAAACATCGGAGGTAATTTTAATCAAGATAATGACGTTAATTTTATTGAATATTTAAAGAACAAAAAAAAGGAGAAAAAACCAGCCCGCAGTTCTGCTGGTTCCTCTGAAAAAGCTTCGAACAAGATAGAAAAAGTTCCGCCAATCAACGTGTTCGGACAAACCGGGAAAGATATGGTTCGGCTATTGGCAGCCGAAAATAAACTGGCCAATTTTGAAATAAAAAGAGTTAATGCCGAAAAATTAACTATAAGGACGAAATCACTGGTTGATTTCAAGTCAGCCAAAGATGCGCTGATTTCTGGGGAGGTTCCACACTTCACCTATACCCCAAAAAAATGAAAAGAATCAGACCTTCTTGTTGAAGGGTTTGGACAGCGGAGAGGATACGGTCGATCTTCTTCAGGTTCTCAAGGAGGCTGCACCAGATATTGATTTTGTTTCGGTCAAAGCCTTTGCGACAAGAAGGTCGACCATAGAAAGGAAGAATTTACCACTTTACTTGGTATAAATTGCAAATAAGAGCAGTCCAAGTGCCCTTCAACAAATAAGGTACTTGAATTTCAGAGTGGTGAGGTGGGAACGCCTCCAGAAAAGAGAAGTCAACCAGTGTTACCGGTGTCAAAGATTTGGACATTCGGCTGCCAATTGTGCCATGCACTATCGTTGCGTTAAATGCAAAGACGTTCATGCTCCCGGTGAGTGCAAATTGGCTCAGACGGAGCCTAAAGAAAAATTATACTGCGTTAACTGCGGTATTTTTGGTCACCCAGCATCATATTGAGGATGCTCCCGATATCAAGATGCAAAAGTTAAATTTGCTCCAAAGCAAACACAAGTACACCGTAATATAATACCTCCCAACTTCGTCAAGCCCGGAGTATCATTTCCACTCGCCGCTAGAGGACCAGCAGAAAATGCTGGAAATAATGTAAATAATGTAAGTGGCAATAATGAGCTGCTTCTCAAAATTTACCAGCAACTTAATTCTTTATCGGAGAGAATCGACAAACAAGATTCAAAAATTAACTTTGCATTTCAGCGTTTAGGTCTTTCAAATGCCTAATAATAACTTGGCATCCAGTCATATTCCCATGGATAGGCTTCGCCTCATATCGATCAACGTTAACTCGATCGTTGCTATACATCGACGTGATTATCTCTTTGAATTTATTGTTAAGCAAAAGCGTGACATCATACTTCTCACTGAAACCCACCTCAATTCATGGTATTCCATGGAATTCAAAGATTTTGCATTCGTAAGAAACGATAGGGTAATAGGTGATGGGGGAGGTGGCACCGGGATATTGGTTAGAAGACCCTATCGTTTCTAAAATATTGAAAAGGTCGAATTCAAAAACTTTGAATTTCTTGAAGTGTCCGTCATTAAAATTTCACTGCCACGTGGGGATAACCTCTTCGTTATCTCTGCCTATGCAACTGGTCAAAATGTTCTCAAGTTCAAGGAGAAACTCAATTCCTTGTTTGAAATACTCGAATTGAACAGGCTGCATAATTATTATATTCTTGCTGGTGACCTGAATGCCAAGCATACATCATGGCTAAACGACACCAATAATCCAAGAGGTGTATTCCTGAAATCATGGATAACAGAGAACCAAATTGAATACAGGTGCAACCTTTATGGGTCGGAGTTCCCAACATACCCTAGGACAAACTCATATTTGGACCTCTGCATTGGTGACGCAAGACTTGAATTCAGCTTTAATAGTCCTCAACGGAAACTGCAGGTGCTTCCTTACGATAGCGACCATAACGCAATCGTAATGGAAATCAATCATCAAAGGGATGATTTCTTCCTCATTCCAGTTCAACATGAAAACCATCGGTTGAATTTCAGAAAAACAGACTGGAGAAAGTTTCAAAAGAAGTTTAATCGGGAGTACCAGAAGCAATGTCCTCCTTCTGATGATGGCAACGCTTGCTCAATTGTTCCTAATAACAGAAATCTAACTGACGATGAAATAGATGTCTATTTGTCGAAGTTAGGGAAGCTGGCTTTGGAAACGATTGAGAAAGTTGTTCCCAAGATTAAACATCGAAACAATATGGAAGGATATGAAACACCAACCACCGCAAGGTTGAAAAGATTGAAAAGCCTTCTTCTCACCCGCATCAACAATATTTATCGACGATTTTTGGACTACAACCATCCCTCGTTGGCTTTGTTGAAGTTACACCTGAAGAATGTCCGGAACTTAATCCGGTCATATTTCAGGAGTGAGGTCAGCAATCAATGGGCGGAAAAACTGAGGGGTATTAGCCCACAGGACCCAGATGGCGTTTTCGCGAAAGTGAATAGCTTATTCCGCAGGAAGTCTCGAGTGAAGGTATCGAATCTTGAAGTCGCTAGTGATGAGATAAATCTTCTCGATAGGGCTGGTATCGGAATTGATAGTACGACTCCGGATAGAAATGGAAACAGGATTATATGTGATGAATCGCAGAAGCTTGCCCTGATTAGAACACATTTAGAATTGGTTCATCTGCCAAACCCAGAGAGAAGGAATGAAATATTTTCGGAGGTCGTTGAAGCAAAAGTTTCCGACTTCAAATCAAGCCTGAACGGCCAATCAATTCTTCATTTCGATGAAACGTCAACATCTGACCTCATACCGACCATGAATCTTATTGATTATTTTGTCAGCTATGAAGACTTGTGTTTCATATTTCGCAGAATAAACAACAAAAAATCATGTGGTACTGACGGTATTCCAAATATGGTTCTCCGACATTTGCCTGAGGTTGCTATTAGGAATTATTGCATATTGTTCAACAACATGTTGAGCAATTCATATTTCCCAAATGAGTGGAAAAAGGCTAAGGTATTTCCGATCTTGAAGAAAGGAAAAGAATCTTCATGCCCTAAAAGCTATCGCCCAATCAGCTTGCTGCCTAACATCAGCAAGGTGTTTGAAGTGATACTCAACAGAGCATTAAACGCCCACATTGAGAAATATGAGTTGATGCCGAATTGCCAATTTGGTTTTCGTGCCAGGCATTCGACCATACATGCAGTAACGAAAGTAACCTCAGACATTTGTTGGAAACTTAACAACAAAGAATGTGTTGGAGCATGTCTCATTGATATGGAGAAAGCCTTCGATACGGTGTGGCTAGATGGACTAGTTTTCAAACTTCTTCAGGACAGGTTTCCCAGACACCTTGTCGCCATGATGTGTAATATGTTATACGGGAAATCATTTGTTGTAACTGATGGAAATCTGACAACAATGCGCGAATTCAAGGTCTTGAATGGTCTACAGCAGGGAACAGTTACTGCGCCCCTGCTTTTCTCAATATTCATTCGCAAGCTATTGAACAGCTTTGATTTTAATGTCTCGCCCACGCGATTATTGGTTGCGTTTGCTGATGATCTGATCATCTATACGGCAGACCGAAAAGCTACAATTGTTCAGAGCAATCTTCAAAAAATGTTTAATGATGTGCAGCTCTACACCGACAATTGGCGAATGAAAATCAAAGCGCAGAAGTGCGAAACAATTTTGTTTCGGACAACGCTGCAGGGGGCCAGTCAAGACCTGAAACGTAATTGGAAGGATTTCCACATTATGGCTGGTGAGGGTAGTTCAGAACGGGTTCCACATAAATCCTGTGTTCGATACCTCGGTGTTCATCTCGATCAGTATCTGTACTGTACTGAACATGTGAAAATCATGCTCAGTAAAGCACTCAAAGTAGTCATGGCTCTTCGGCGACTCTTTCATTCTAGATACATTGATCAAAAAGTCAAAGTTATTTGTTACAAGACCCTGGTTAGGCCAGTTTTGACATACGGATGCCAGATCTGGTACAACCAGAGTGCTAGTACAATGGAAAGATTAAGAGTTTTCGAAAGGAAATGTCTTCGTGCATGTACTGGTTTGTACAGAAAGCCTGAGACGGATTGGAAGCACTATATATCGAAAAGAAAAATTTATCAAACCGCTCAAGTGACAAGAGTCGATATCTTCATATTGAAACTTCTTCGGAATCATATCGCAAGATCTGTAACTGTGAGTGAAAACCCTTGGATTTCACAGCCGTTCCACCCTACAGACGGGTATATAGCGACTTGCCTCGCTACTGGCTTCATTCCTCCAGAAGCATTCGTGTATTTGGACATGAATCGATACGTTTTTGATTCTGACGGCGTCCCAGTCATATATCACATATATCGACGGGCCACCGATAAGAAGATAAAATATCCTCCGAATTTGAGTTTACGAGACCAACAATTCGAATGGAGATACTCACTTGCTAGGTTCGTTGAGGCTGGTCGAGCTGAGATGGAGCAATCTAGGTATTGGTGGCTGAATGACAATGTCTAAATTATTCGTGTTTATTTTCTGTTTTTGTGCTTTTTCTCGTTACTTAGTTTTTTAGATTCACCTCATTATTGCTACATCTAGAGTTGTTTATTTGTATTATAAATTAGGTATAGGTTTCAATATAAGGTAACGTTTTGTTTTTTTTTTTTATTGAACTTATTTAGAATTAGTGTGTAACATATTAGGTATAGGATATAAGTTCATTATTGTGTTAGTAATATAAGTAATTTTTGAATAATGCTGGTTGGTTTTTTCTCCTTTTTCCAATTGAATCAAAAAATATGTAATAATCTTAATTAATTTAAATTTGCTAGTGTATTTTTTTTCATTAAATGTGTTTAACTGATAACGTATAAATTTAGAGAGCCATTCGGGCCATTAAGTTTTTTATAGTTTTATTGTTTGGAATGCTTTATGTTCTTTTAAAAATTTATAACGATTGGTATTAAATAAAGCGCTTTTGACTTTGACTTTGAAGAGCAAGACCTTGTTTTTGTTCTTCGTGCTGCTCTTTCCTCCGAGGTTTCGTGTGTTTTGATGTACGTTTAGAGGTTTATCGCCATGTTATTTAAAGATAAAAGGTTTGTATACAGAAAAATATTTGAGTAATTGTATCGAAAAGTTTTAAAATTTTCTAACCATGAAAAGTTAGTGAGTAAGTGAGACAGTAGAGAAAATCTTCAATCAAAATCATTGATATGATTAATTTTTTGTAACAGTTTCGAATGTTTAAAACTGTTTTATTTGGACACATTGAATTAAAAGGATACGCTTTTAATGAAATATTTATTTTTTTTGAACATAATAACCATTTAATAGCGCGATACTTTTAAAACAATAGTACAAGTTATTAATCTTGGATACAAAATTAATCGATTATCACATCAAATTAATAATGAAACTTATTTATGAATTATTGTTTCGAATTTCGGAAATTATATGATTCGACCACATGATTGAATGGGAAATACTATTAATTAAATGAGTTTTTTTTTGGTTTTGTGTCTCTTGATTTACATAACCCTATTAAAACAATAGTCTGTGTTATTATCAATGAGCAAATCATTTTAAATCAATAGTTTTTTCTAGTTAATTTATTGATGTGGACTTTATTTCGAATAATGGTTGGAATGTTATTGAATTAATGGTCTAATACTATTCAATTGATTGGTCCACGATTGAACTAATCAGACACACCATTAATATTCAGTTTTTTTAATGAAAACGATACCATTGAAAATTAATGGGTTCGTACTATGGATTCAATAGTAAGTGTTTTCAATAATTAATGGTAAAATCTTATTAAAACAAAAGTATTTCCGATGAAATTTATAATATGTGTCCTATTAATAGTAATGGTTTTCAAAGCATTGCAATTATAACCCACAAACCATTGATTTTATTGAAAAACTATTGTTTTCATGCTAAAATACCATTAAAAAGCGTCTTATTAAAACAATGGTCGTACTATTAATCATTTAATGGTATATTTTTCTCTGAGTGTACTTAGCCTCAACGCCCAATGACGCTGCTATTACAAAAGAGTTTTACCATCGTGCAGTACATTCTTTTAGTAGCCTGCTGTCAAAGTTTCAGTCAATTCCCTTCATTAGTTTTGTTGAATGTACTGCACGATGGTAAAACTCTTTTGTAATAGCAGCGTCATTGGGCGGTGAGGCTAAGTACTTGTTGAATGACCCACGTACCTACTTATTTTTACGATTCAACGTGACGAAATCGAGTTTTAGATTTTCAGGTGGATGTGAAGAATAGCCTAAGCGCTTCGCGTTTAAGGCATACAAGATATTTTACGCTCCAATCTAAATTGACATTTTTTTAATTACGGTCAGACAAGCGTCGGAGCGCGGGCCCCTCAATTCGCGGTGCCCGTAGCATTTGCTACTCTTGCTACGTGGCTAATCCGGCACTGGATCAAAATATAATAGAGTTTATTTAATATACCTATTGAGTCTACTCAACTTATTTTATTTGATATGATTTAGTCTATCTGATATTACTTATTTGATATAACTATTAAATACTTACATTTTGAGCAAGTCTTCTATTTTTGAAGTTAACTTCGTCTATATGCGACACAAATTTTTCAATTAGTGTTGCAATAGATTCTACACTCGGATTAAACATTTTTCAATTCAAAATATTTATGCTAACTTTCGATTGAAATCCCGCGAATGGCACTTAATCACAGAATGTAGTTGCTGCTGAGATTCCAGTCAACTGCTGAAGACACACTATGTGAAAAGGAATCCTGTTCATATGAGTAAAACAAAATATAACACAATGTTCAAAGATTTTCACTTGTTTTTTTTTTTAAATTATAATTATGTTTTTAATTTTGATTATATTTTTCGATTACGAATAAAAGAGGATATTTTTCATGCATTATTCACCGAACAGAATCCAATAGATGTTTAACTTTCTTTTTTTTCCAAAAAAATTCGATAAAATATGAATGTTTCCTTCAATTATTAATTTTTTATAAATTAAAAGTCTATTCGCTATACCTTAACAGATTAGTTATATATTATTATTAACTAATTGAGAAACTACAAAGACTCTTAAGATTTAGTATAATATGATAAGGCCGAAGCTTTTTGAGCTTACCATCATCAATTATAGTGTTGCTGAGGACTAATTGTACAATTCCTAAGTTTGGGAAACACTTCTTCCTGCTGTCAATAACAGTAGTCACATCTGTTTTCGGCAGAACTGCGAACCGCACTAATTTGCCGCCTAAGCTGTTTTCCAAATCATCTTCGTAAGCATTGACCATACTTGAGGATTTTTCCAAAATCTTTTCTGTTGTAAGAGATTTTAGCTGTCGAAATACTTCAAAAACACTAGTAATTTTATGATATGCTTTCATACGTTTAGTTAAAGCTGACAGTACGTTATCAATAATGACATAAACACCTCAAATTCGAAACGTTGTCTAGGTGTTTGATTTTCAACAAAGTTGTCGCGTGTAATAGAGCCGCTGAAATGGTCGTACTTTGTATTTCGCATGATTCGTCTTGATGTCTGTTGCTGGTATTCTTCACAGTTGGTCAGATCTTTGGGTCTTGCCTCAACATCTGAAAATGTGGATCGCATTGCTTGGACGTAGCCATATAATGATTCATAAAGGGCGTATCCCGTATTAAGGTATTGATCAGACGACTGCAGCGAAGCACTAGTCGCTTGAAAGCGTTCTAGGATTCCGTTACACGCAATTGTCATTATTCCCGTTTCTAACTTATTCATCGTTGAAACTAGTCCGTAAGCTTTATTACGGCACTCCGCTTTTTGATCTACGTTATTGAAAATGTCTTCCAAAACTTGCTTAATAGTGATAAAACCACATAAAACTGCCTTCGTAGCATCAGCTCGGGCTGACCACCTAGTGTCCGATAACCGTTTCAAAATCGGAACTTTTGAAATGGAATCTTTAAGTGCGTTCGTAAGATGACCCCATCGAAAAGTAGAAGCGGAAAAAAATGTATAGAGGTTTTCAATGCAATCGAAGAAAAGAAATGCTTCTGGACAACAGTCTGCAGCGCACTTAGCAACCAAATTTAATCAATGTGCAAACGGGGAATGTATTCTGCGTACTTATTTATTTCCTTAATTCGGGCTTGTAAGCCGATATATTTCCCACTCATGTTGCTGGCATTATCGTAGCCTGCCCAGGACAATCTTTGATAGCAATGCCACTTTCACTTAAGAAGTCTAGCAAACTTTGAGCGAGTTGTTCACCAGTATGCCCTTCCATGACCAAGAACTTAACAAATCTTTCCACTGGTCCAGATGGCAGAACATAACGCACTATCAGGGTCAGTTGGTCTACATGCGATATATCTGGAGTAGAATCAAATGAAACTGAGTAGTATTTGCATCCCTTAATTTCGCAAATAATTTGATCCAGTATGCTTGATGCAATTAGATGAATAAATTCCTCACAAGTTGTTTTTGATAAATATGACGTATCTCCCTTTCCTTTAACATATTAGCATGACTTTGAATATGTTGAGCCATAAAAGCGTCAAGTTGGGCTATTAATTCTAACAAGCCTAAATAATTTCCATTGTGAGGTGAATCAACAATTTCGTCACTACCCATCCCGAAATACAAGACCACGTTCTGCTAAAAATTTTATTACTGCAATGATTCGTTTTAAGAGTAGCCTCCAATACTTTTGCTCAGTCTCAATTTGACTCACATGTTGAGAATCAACACGCGTATTCTTGTTTTTGAGGTTTAACAGCGAAATTATGGCTTGTCTATGCGAAGTGCTTTCTTCATGTCTTGTCAATAAATTGTGCGCATTCTTCCAGTCATCTAATCCGTCTTTCGTAAACCGTGGGGACGAACTATCTGGATTCGTAACTTTGCAAACAAAACAGAAAAGTCGTCCTTTGGTTTCCGAATAAGACAACTAGCCTCTGACGTGAGTTTTATTCGTTAGTTTATGTTTATATGTGAAAAATGACTTCTGGCAGAATCGTGGCTAATTTTCGTTTTCGAAAATTTTCTTTGTTGACAAAAAATCACTATTCATATGTTGCAGTTCGTCGCTTCCTTTTTCAATCCAATAATCTCTATCAAATTTGCTCGGCCATTCACCAATATCGTTGGAGTATATTTTACTTTCGTTTTGTTTTTAACTTGAAACTGTAGTCACATTAGAATCAAGTAATAATATGCCTTCGACTACTTTTTGGTTAGAACACGACGACTCTAGATCGAGAGGATTGGCTGTGCTTTTAACTTCTCTTTGGCTAGACCATGATAAAGTTAAATAAAGAGAAATTGCTGTCTCTTCAACTACAGCATCATTTACTTACTTTTCAGCACTTTCACCCACAAAACTAATTGCGCACACGCGAAATTACTGAAATTCGTCGACCGCTCTTGAGTGATGGCCACCACTTACACACTTCACTGCCATGTGGCTGTCAATTCACCTTGACATCCCACGACAAAATTGACCACGGCCATCATCTTTGCTATACCTCAACAGATTCGTTAGGTATTGTTATTATTAACTGATTGAGAAACTACAAAGACTCTGAAGATTTGGTATAATATGATAAGGCCGAAGCCTTTTGAGCTTACCATCATCAACTCTAGTGTTGCTGAGGGATAACTTTAGAAGATATCCATTATGCATGGATAGAAGGAAACCAAACGTGAAGTTTTAATAGAATATAAGTAATCTGTGCTCTTAATTCAAACATTTATTGTTCCCGTACACAGGGCCGGTTATAGACATTTTTCTAGTGTAAGCGATCAGCATTGCTCTTAAAATAAAGACAAACTTAAAACGTTTACACTTAACCCTTAATTAACCACGCCCTTAAAATTCCACTAAGCACCACCATGAGTCCTAGGGACTCATACTTTAACTTTTTAAATAAATACTAACTAAAATATTTTATTCATATTTTTTTAAAGCATTCAACATGAAGCTTATAGTATATTTCTTATATAATAATCGACTTAAAAAAATAAATTCAACGTTCAATGCACTCTTTTTTTAAATTCACCTATATCTTCTAATTAACAGTTTTCAAAAATAATGTGTCAGGCTTTATTAAAAATAACATAAAAATTTGCAATTATTTAATAAAAAACAATGTTTTTCTCCAAAATAACATTATAAGGTAAATAGAAATTCAATAAACTAACAATGGCTTGGTGTAAAATTTTAAAACGTGCAACGGGTAAATATACTAATGCGCTACACATATTTGGCATATCATTTTTGCACAAGTAAGGCAAATTGGTTTCTTACAGGCAATACAAAGGCAAGACGTTTTTGTTCGTTTCTTATAATTACAAGGAAAGCAATATTTACGTTGATCCCTTGGTAAAGTGTCATCTGTTTGCGACGAACTTGGATCATTAGGCAAGTCTATTTTAGTAATACGGGATAAACATGTACGAATTTCTCGAGGAATGAATGTATTGTACAGACGACTTTTCAAATTTATTTCATTGATACTTTCGACAACCGCTTTCAGAAATTGTAGTCTTGTAAGCTTTTTTACATTCGACTGCTGATTGTAAATGACATGCGCATTAACTCCTGACATATCGACAATACGATAAAATACAGCCATAGGCCATCGATAAAATACAGCCATAGGCCATCGAGGTACACGGAGCATTTCTGATCAACCGAGTCAACGCCTCCTTTAGTACTATTAGAGAACTCGATTATTTCAGGATTTTTCGAAGTTTCATTTACTGTATCATCGTGATGCATAGTTGAGTATAAAATTACAGCTCGATTTTTTTTGGAACGTAGCTAACTAGAGTAATATTTTTCGTGAATGCAGAAATAGAGGAAGCCGCAGCTCTATTTTTGTTTGGTAAGAACTCTTTTGGTATTTCAGCCTTATTTTTTCGTAATGTTCCAATAGTTGTAAGACCTTTAGTTCGCAAAAGAGTTGCTAGTTCTATGGAAGAGTACCAATTATCTGTAGTGATGTTCCGGCTAGATGCAAAAATTGGTTCGCATAATTGCAGTACTGCTTGTCTTGGTACAGGTCGTCTCCGATCAACAGCCGACAAAGAGAAGCCATCGGATGCTTTGCCAGTATAGAGATACAAGTTGTAAGTAAAGTCTCGGAGTCTACCAGCAACTGCATTTTCAGGCCATACTTTCCTGGCTTACTTGGCATATAAATTTTGAATTTCGATCGGCCGCGAAATTTTATCAACATCTCGTCAATAGTCACATTGATGCCCAGTGTATAATTAGCTTGAGCATTGCATACAAAAATTGATAGAAGATCAGTAATTGCGCATCCAGGATTTTCTAATATACGTTGTGCACGATCTTCAAAATTATCAAAACGTAAAGCTAGAAGTAAAGCTATGAACCTGTTCTTAGACATAGTAGCTCTAATAATTTCATTGCCCGTGCCATCAGTAGCGAAAAGTGATAAGACACTTTCATGGCTGGACTTGAAAACCGATGTGTAAAGCAAAATAGCAATAAAACCTTTCATTTCGATTTGGTCTGTTTCTCTAAAATGTTTCCTAGATGATGGATGCTTTTCGCGTAGCTGTTGCGAAAAGCTGTTGCATGTTGCATGGCAAAATCAAAAATTAGTTCAAAAGCATCTACAGGATTTAGGTTTTCAATTGGTGGTCGAGATGGCAGTTGTAAAATATTATGAGAAGCCGTTCGTACATTACACGACGGAGGAGTCGCTGACCACTTGAACCTATTTTTACCATATAAATATTTACCTGACGTTGATGGTAAATTTTCCATTTCCCTTTTCTCTTCTTCACTCTCGGAACAATCAGATTCGGTGTCATGCTCTTTTATAGCAAAATCAGCGTCGTCATCGTCAGAATGTGGCTGCCCAAAAACTTCTATTTTCTTGAAGCCAATTTTTTATGATGTCTGAGATGGAATGCTGTGCTGGCTTTACAGAATCTATCCTTTGACACTTATATGCCATGTTTGAAGCCTAAAACATAACAAAAACAAATAAAAAAAAAGTAACCAAAACCATTTTTGTAACGGAAAACAACATTGTTCGCTGAAAAGAAATAGTAACGGTGAAACACCCGTTACTTTGTTAACACTTATTCGGTGTAACACCTAATAAGTTTCAAGGTAATGAAATTTTCGTGAAACGCTCCCAGCAGCCTCACTGGAAGAAAACTAAAGGCTTTTGTCGTTTTAAATATCGAAATGAACTGGACGTTTATTTACCTTCTTAAATACTAACAAAATGCTTACTAAACTAAAATAACACTTAGCGTTCGGCCACATTGCGTTTTTTCTGCCGTAATCAGCGATTTTTAGACGCAAATTAGAACACACTGCGACAAGATTTGCAAAGGAACTTCAGGCATGCGCAGAACTAATATGCTCATTTGAAGGTATGTCTTTGCCAGGAACACGTGCGCTAACTCATTTGTGCGCTATGCAAGAAACTTCCGTGCACGTCAGCGTCAAATGTCCAAATGATGTGCGCCTGCGCGAGTATCACAAAAACTACCTACTAAACTGGTTTTAGGAAAAATCGCAAATTCCTGCGACTGCCGACCTGTACAAAATTGTCGAAAATCGCAGTGTGCGGGCTTCCATTTAATCATGTGGAACTTGCGACAGAAGTGCGGCTAAATAGTCGTAGTCTGATGCATCCCTTAAGCAATTTTTCTCGTGGGATATTACTTGGAGTAAACAATCCAAAGTCATAACATTCCAAATATTATAGTTCACACATTCATGATGTGAATGTAGAATGTGCTGAATTGCATTTTAAGTGGACGAGAACGTAGATATTATTCTTGCAACAAAGTGTTGCACTGGTGACGAGAACGTTTGTTTATCTTGGGATTAGATTACGCGACGAGAAAATTATGATCTTGGATTGCTTGGACAATGATAAAATGTATGATGAAAAACAAATGTATATATTTACAAATTTGAATGAATTGAGTTATGTTGACTTTCGTATTGGATTACATTTTTCTTTTAAAATATTTGAAATGTGAGGAATTAGGATGATTAAAATTTGTTGAGTTTGTACGTAAGAAATTGCAAATGAATTTATGATGAAATTGAAACGAATTTACAGAATTTGTAACAGTATGTAAGAAATTTTTAAAATGAATTAAAGATGAAATTAATATGATTTTGCAGAATTCGTAACAAACATCATGAGTCCCGGGGACTCACATTCGATCAGAACTTACCTCCACGAAACAAGACCACACACGACCACTTACCCATACGTTAAGCACTTTACTGCAGAAAGGTACTGGAGCGTACAATTCCATACACTACAAAATTAACTTAATTTTCGATGCTTAAAGTAGAAGTGATTCCTGTGGACTCAGGGTGGTTAACTAACGGTTAATACTGAAAAGAGATTTTCCTTGCTTTCATTTTGGCAAATTCGTTGAGAATGTAGTCAGTGTCCATTTGGTTTAACAAAGCATTCTCAATGGCCATTGTGTCCAGTCGACTCAAACGTTCCTGACAAATGGTGGATCTGAGATAAATTTTTATTAGTTTCAACTTAGAAAAACTTCTTTCACCACTTCCTACTGAAACGGGGAGCGTCAGAAGGATTCTTAGAGAAACAAAAACATTAGGGAATGTGTCCATATAATCATTTTTTGTTATATACGACAAGGCCTCACATGGAGAGCTTCCGGGTGGCAACGTTGGCGCAAAAATGTCTAGCTCTTCGAATAATTCAACTCCGTTTATGCCACATTCTTCACCATCACTCAGAACATTGTGAAGTTGTATACAGGCGTCTTTTAAGGTCTTCTTGTCCCATGCCGGAAGAATCTTAATGTCATACAGAAAACTAAAACTCTTGCTGTGGTTCTCCATGAGTTCAAACCTCTCATTAAGTGAGTTCATTGCTGTATCAAGCACCACAAAGAAAAATTTCACTTTGAATGATGCCGGTCCAGCCTGAAGCGGTTCATCCTCACCGTCATACGAGAATTGCCTCTTGGTTTTCCTTGGACGAACTTCGGTTTCTTTTTCAAATTCAGCAGAAACACCAATTCTTTCGGCCAGTTCTGAAACGTCTATGATAATGCTATTAAGACCTTCATCAGATCTCATATTTTCCAAAAATGTCTGAACACTTTTCACGAGGTCCATTGAAGTTTGCAAAGTAGATGAATCTTTTTGTAAGGTCTTACTCACCATGTTTATTTTAAAAAGGATATTATGCAACGTTACCAGACAACACCAAATTTTGATAGCTTGAAGTTTTGTTACTACTTCTACTGCAGTGTTCCTCCTTAAAGCATCCAGATTGTGGTCTTGAGAGGCTTCATACAAAGCATCGTAAATTTTCACCGAGTATTGCTAAGGGGTTTCACTGTTAGAGTGCATATGTTTTTCATCAAAATACTCCAGCTGTGAGTTGAACTGGAGAAAAAGTTGAATATTTATTGGATCGTACTAAAACAATGAACTGCAATAGGGCAAGAGAAAACAGCATCGTTAACCACTAGATTCATGGAACGGTTACCACATGTAAGGTGACCAACTTATTTACAATGAAAAGGAGGACACCATGAAATACAAAAAACTCAATTCATTCATTGAAAAAATAATACACTACATGATAGATGTAAACAAAAGCTACATAAAATAATATAAGTTGAATTATTGTTGATAAAATCTTATACATGTATTCATTAATTATTTAAATGAGTACTTACCAATTGAATGAATATTTTTTATCAATGTATCATCTTCTAACAATATATTCGTAATATTTGAACAAGAAATATCTTTCAAGATGAATTTAACGGCAAGTGCTGCAGCTGGAGTATCAACAATCATTCTAGATTTCTCACTTATCCAAAAATTATTCGCAAGAGAAAAAACTCGTTCAACTGTTGCATTAGTTCCAGGTAAACACAGCGAAAATTGAAAAACAATAAATAAATTTTCACATGGAATACGTTCGTTTTTAAAATGGCTGAATATTTTTACCCATCTTTCATCAATATATACGTGTTGCTTTTCCCATTGTTTTAGTTTTTCAGGATTCAAAAATAGGTTTAGTCTTCTAATTTCTTCAAACAGGCAATTTTCATCAATTTTAATATCTGGCATTTCTTCAGATAAAAGCTTAACACAAGATTCAATATCTGTCCAATTTACTTGCGATGAAGGGGAAAAACACCATTGAAACCTATTACTTACTGAAAAGTTTGTTTCAGACCATTCTTCGATATATTCAATACATGTTTGGTAAAATTTCTGCACATCTTTGATAAACTTTTCCGTTATGCCTGGATTTGATACCTCCAACTCCGACGATTTGTTTTTTTTTTATAAATAAAGGAAGAAATTTTCCTTCTAATCGTAATTTATATTGAAGGACAAAGTCACTCAAAATAAGACTAACTTCTGTACTTGAAATGTGTTCACTTTCAATCTTTTGAATTGCTTTGTGAAAAATATTTGCTTGACTATGTACAAAATACATGATTATCTCAGATATTTCATTGTTGAAAAATAGTTCCAGGACTTTAGGACGTTTTTCTTAACTTAAAAAATATGAACGGAGAGGTTCAAACAATTTTAGAATACGCTCTAAAGCAGGTGTAAAGGCAAGCCATCTTACTTTTGAATATCCTAAAAGTTTTTTATATTCGATATTAGCTTCTTCACAAAATTGTTTTAAACTTGCTACATGAACAGTGAAACGACTAAAATACAAATAAATTGTACTTATTATTACTTCTACATCAATTGGCATCGCACATGATGCTGTGTTGATTGCATTTGATAAGATATGTACATTACAGCCTATTACTAATATTTTCTTTTGGAGCATATATTGCAATTTTTCATATATGTTATTCACGCCTTTGCGTTTTCGTCCACCAAAATGGGTATTTGTATTATCAGCTGATAGTGCGATAACTTTGGATTTCAAATTATTTTCATTTATAACTCTGTATAAATGGTTTGACAAAATTTCAGAGGTCTCCCCCTCAAAAGATTTTAAATTTAATAGTTTTACTTGAATGCCCTTTGTTACATTAAAATGTCGCACGAGTATTGGATACAATTTAATTTCATTGTGATTTGAGGCATCAGATAAAATTGTGACGAATGCACCAGTCTCCAAGTCTTCTTTAAGCGTTTTATTAAAATACTGATTTTAAAATAGCTTCGCATTTTATTCTGGCACATGAAAATTTAGCATTGTGAAACTTTTTCAATAATTTAGTTGTACAATCCATACTACGAAAACTTTGACTATGAAATATAGTGTGAAATACAAATGTTCCCTCCATTGCAGCTAACTGTCTATCATATCCTGAATAATTCGAAGTTTTCGTAAAACTTGTTAGTTTACTACTGGAAGCTAATACATCTACAGATTGCTTATCGATGGCCTAGAATGATAACCACGTAACTAAAAAAACTCAAATTTACAGGAGAAGCAAAAAACGTACCAGTTATTAATAAGTAACAATACTTACTCAGAATTCAGTACGAATATTTGTTGTATTTTGTAACAAGTATGCATAATACAATCAAATGTGAAATTTTTTTTTATTTGTTTTTAATTATGACTTACAAGGTTTTCTTACTTGTAAAGAAAATGAGTTACGAGATATTCCTCCTTAATTTTTAGTTACGAGTATTTATCACATATAACCTTGTTAGATATAAGAGGTTTTCTTAACAATAAAGCACACGTCTTGTTAACATACTATATTAAATGTTCAAAATTGCACATTGTGAATTTATAAACTAAATAGGGCTGGAAATAAAGCAAAATTACTCAAATACAAACTCTTATAAATAATTACATTAATTTATGAATGTTTGATCCGTTAATAACGATGATTAGATTAAGTTACCTTAGGGATAACAGCGTAATTTATTTAGAGAGTTCATATCGATAAATAAGATTGCGACCTCGATGTTTACTGTAGGGGGATTAACTGGGGTTGTATTAGCTAATTCATCAATCGATATTATTCTACACGATACATATTATGTTGTAGCCCATTTTCATTATGTATTATCAATGGGAGTAAATACTAAGGATGGTGGGGTAAGTTGTCATAAAATGCATGAACGTCTTTTGGTATAACTTGTTTGAGCTCTTGAAGATGACGAAACTTAATGCCTTCAATTGGTAGTGGAGCATCATACAACTGGTGAAGCTCTTTAATCCTAGTAGAAACCGTTTTAATCCTTCGGGGTAGGTTAAAAAATTCATCTTTAGGACTGAGTTTTACTTGGATGCTGCCTTCTGGCGTGTACTGAATACATCTTAGGTCGGTTACTACAGGCTCTCCCTTCTTTGTACCTGGTCTTATTGATGTGAGGAGGTTGATTTCATTGAAGCGCTTAAAAATGAAAAATGTAGCTGGAATACTTTGTACGGTTGAGGATTCAATCTAGCTGTCCTTATTATTTCAACATAGCCTGCTGGAGAATATATTTCCCTGTTCTTCATTTGTTTTTCGATATTGCTATGAATGCTATCACATTCCATTTGGGTATGACCCTTTTCGAAGTATTTTTGAGTTATTTTAATCCCGAATTCATGTGAAACTAATAGCAACGCATTTGCCATGAAGACATTTCTATTTTGGTTGGTACAGCCATCACTATAAATGATTACATGTTTGATAACATCTAAATTGATTTCGGTTGTAATAAAATGCGTGAGTATGGTTGCAAATTCATCAGCGTTTACGCCCCCTTCAGTTTCATCCCAAAGATAACAGTAGCCTTCTCCTGTTTTGAGATTGTACAAAGTAAAGTTGCGTAATTTTAGTTTTCTTCTATAGTAGAGCGCAGAAGCTTTAAGATAAGGGCACAACAATACAGCTTGAACATCCATCGTGTATACTGCAGTATTTTGATCGCATTCCTCCTTGTCTTTAGATTTTTCTTCTCTGGCTTCATATTTTCTTCTTATGTGAATATTGTATTCTTCTTCAGAAACATTACCTTGTTTGTAAGCACAACATAGATCACACTGATCTTTCTTAGGAGAAAAAAGTCCCAAATTCATCGCCTCGAAAACTTCATGGAACGTAAAAGAGGATGCAACGAAGTTTTCCTTTCTCTGTTCTATACAGTATGTCTTGTACTCTCGGAATGATTGCGCTTTTGATTGCCAAAATGGTTCGAGATACAACTTAGTGGTATTTTTACGACAAAAATGTGATTCTAATTTTGGAAGGAGCTCAAGAAATTCATTTATAAGTTTTCGAACAGCATCGTTATGATCTTGCTGTCTTGTTTTTGAATTAGCAGTTTCATTACTCCCTTCAGCATTTCTGGTCGGATCATTTTTATTTTGCTGTTCTAGCTGGTTTTTCAAGACCCACTTCCGAACCGTCCATTCACGCAGGCCAATACAGTTTAAAAACATTTTCGTGCACACTCGAATTCTTTCTCCGTGTTTAATCTGCTTCAGATTGTATTGTAAGGAGTTACTTCTTCTTGACTCGATACTGGGTACAGTTCTCTGGTGGACATGAGTCCTAACGACAAGATGGTTTACTTTAATCTTTCTTTGTCCCCAATCTAAGTTCCAAAAATATTCAAAAATTTCCCTTCTTCTTTCTTCTGTGATCAGCATACATTTGAACTTATTTCTTTTCGTTATTTTGCAAAAACATCGTGATTTTAGCTGCCTTTTTTGACGGTCACTGTTTTTCCATCTTCATTCTTTCTTCGCCCTTTGTATTCTTCTCCTTTCATTCTTTTAATTTTATTGCTATCAGCTACCCATGATTTCTTATCAGCTTTTCCCCGTTTGGACCTTTTGCGTTTTTGGTATGATATTTTGCTGTGAGTTGCATCTTGATCACTCTCACTCAAATTCAATGCGGCGCTGTCGTTGGTTACATTTCGAGAATTCGAATTACCCTCACTTGAATTTAGTTCATAGGAGTTTTTAGGGTTTTGTACTAAAATACAAAACCCTATTGCAATCACGACCTGTGTCCGTCTGTCCGTCCGTCCGTCCGTCTGTATGTCACAGCACTTTTTCTCCGAAACTATAGAGGCTACAGCAATGAAACTTTGTAGAAAGGTCAGAAGTGGTGACTTCTTGAAAGTTCAAGGGTGAAAAATTTTTTCAAAGGCGTTTAAGGGGGGTCTCCCCATATAGGGAGGTGACCCCTCAAAAAAAAATTTTCACCATTGGTAGTCGAGTAGGGTATCGTTGGAAAGGTCTCAATGAGATCTTTTCAAAACTAGTCTTAAAACTGCCTCATTGTTACCGAGGGGGACAGGGGAAGGGGAAATGTTCGAACTTTTCGCGTACCCCCCCCCTCGCGATTGGACACCTTCCATCCGAAAAATCTGAAAAAAATCATGAATGTAGGCCTTCATGAGCACAACAACAACAAATACATGAGAAGTCGAAATTCACTCAACTTTGTTAGTAATAGTATGATTTATCGATTTTGTGTTTTCTTGAATAAAATCTAAATGGTACCTTTGAACTCAATAAAATTTTGCAAAAAGATGACTATAAGATTGATCTTTTCTGAAAGTTTGATAAAGATCGAATAGTATTTACCGAAGTTATAGCGATTTGAATTTTTCTGTATTACTATGGAGCAATATGCCCTGTATTACTATGGAAACATATGGCTATGGAGCCATATGCGCTTTTTACCGACTTAGACACTACAACTATGCTAGAATTTGCATGAAAATATCAGAAGTGATAGGTTTCATGAAAGTGAGTACATACAATTGAAACAAGTCGAAGAGGCAGGAGAGAGCTCCTAGCAAAAGGGCTTTGTAACCATTCTAGGATTCGAAAAAATAGGCCATGAATCGATGATTACAGTATAGAAGAGTGGCCCCTGAAAAAAAATTTCATGAAAGGTAGCCGATATGAGTATCAACTGAAAGTTCTCTATGAGAGCTTTTCAAAACAGTTCTTAAACTGACAGTTTTTGCTTCATGAAAAATGTGTTTCCTCCCTCGCGAATGGACACCCGTGATCTAAAAAATCTGAAAAAATTATCAAAGGAGATATTCATGGGTATAACTAAAACAAATACCTCAGAAGTCAAAATTCGTTCAACTATGTTAATAATAGTATGATCCTCGAATTTCACATTTTCTCCAATAAAATCGTCTTTGACATGTTTCTTGATTTTATTCGTTGCTGGTTACTGCATTTTGTTAGTTGAGTACAAAACCCCTCTGACATGAGCATAGGTCTGTCTACCCAACTTGTTTTCTGCTACAGCCAGTCCAGATTCTTTGTCCGGCTCTAAACCAAGGCTCGCATTACATGCAATTCCATTCAAATTGTCGTAAGGGACAATGGAGATCAGCTCAGCATTTAGAGGCAAATTTAGTTGTGGACTAGTTTCATCTTGATCACTCTCATTCAAATTCAATGCAGCACTGCTGTTGGTTATATTTTGAGGATTCGAATTGCCCTCACCTGAATTTGGTTCATAGGAATTTTTTTCTTCCCGATCAAGTCCAGATTCTTTGTCCGGCTCTAAGCCAGGGGTTTCATTACGTTCAATTCCATTCAAATTGTCGTAAGGAGCAATGGAGATCAGCTCAGCATTTAGAGGAAAATTGAATTGTGGTCTAGCTTCATCTTGGAAGAAGCTATCAACATTGATGATGTCTGATGAGTTATTTAAAATATAAGGTAAACTTAATACATTTTCAAATTGATTATGATAAGTTTCATTTGGATCTGCGGGTATAACAATAACTATGGGCTCCTTGTTTTCTTCTTGAGGTTGGAATAGTGCTGGAGCTCTGGTTTTACGACATTCTCCAGCTGGAAATGTTATTTAACATGAAAAGTAGATGACAGGAATAAAACCAGATATTCAAACATCATACGAATTAAAAAAATCTTAACCTTTTTCTTCATCGCCTCGCCATGTGGTTTGTTTTAGCGCCAATTCTACGAGCCTCAAGCCTCGTGATTTGTATTTTTTTTCTTCCATTTGTAGAAGATTATAGAATGCAGTTTTCACTAAATAAAATACCAAAGAGATAAAAAAAATTTCATGATCCAAATGTAGAAATAAGCAAGGAACATAGCGCTCTAGAAATTCACTTTAAGTAAACAAGATACTCTAACTATCTCTAAGCGAAGGCCCGAGAGGGGCTGTAGTGCTAAAAAGAAGAAGAAACAATGGCGTATCCGATACAACCATGAGCTGTATGAAATATTTGACGAGCCGGAAGTCTCGAAGATTATAAAATTGCGGAAGTTTCAATGGGATGGCCACGTGAATCGAATGGACAAACAACGAGTACCCAAAAAGGTATTTGTTGGGAGAACTGAAACGCTGGTCCGACTCCGTCAACGAAGTGGGTTTCGAAATTGGAGGACGTGGTCGTTGGAGGCACTGCCTGCAGAAAGCGAAGGCCTGAGAGGGGCTGTAGTGCTACGAAGAAGAAGAAGAAGAAACATTGCTTTATTGTGAATCTCTTGCGTTATTATTTTTTTTTTGATTATGCCTGTATTTGTTGATAAGGACGAGATCGGATGCCATATAAACGCCACAAACCAAGGCTTCTACTCCGTGCTTTCCATTCTAAGATCCAGAGATATGCACAGGAAAATAATGCTTCGTATTTATAAATCTCTAGTCAAACTTGTGCTGCTATATAGAAGCGAAAAATGAACCTTCACGGGCGAATTTGAAAAGGCAGTGGACATCTTTGAACGCAAAGTACTGTGAAAAAAGGAATAGAGTAGAGGCTAGGTTACAACGACGAGTTATATTAATCATTTTATGAACCACCTATATCCAAGTGCGCAAAAATGCGCGAATTACAATGGGCGGGCCATGTAGAAAGAATGGAAAAAACTGGCTACCCAGAAGAATAGTAAAGGGTAAAACGTAAGGCAAATGTCCAGCTAGAAGACCAAGGACTCGATGGGAGGACACAATAATAGCTGACAACAGATCCTTGTTAGGAGAGATCAATTGGTGAACGACGTCGCAGAACTGCGATGATAGGAGGAGTTTAATCCTGGAGGCAAATGCCCGACTTGGGCTGTCGCACCATAGATGATCATGATGTTGATAAATAAACATTGTAAAGAAGCCTCTTCACATTTATTACATGATCAAACCTTGAAACTCAATAGTAAAATGCTGTAGCAATGAATATTCAGATAGCGGGCTGTAGATGTTTTAAAGTGAAATCCTCGTATCTTTGACTTACGAGTATTTCACATTATGGCTTGGCCACTGTCCACTTATATACGTGGTTTTCCTTGATACAACCTTAACTTAGGGTGATAAAAACTCTCTTGATTTAGAGGAAATATTTATTTTTCAATATTATAGAATAGAAATTCCACTTACCTGATCACAATGCGAAATCTTGTTGCCTACTAGCAACAGGAGGGTACACTATCAACAGGTTTATTGAGCACTAGACTTCACACAACATACGCGGTTATCGCACTCAAAATGACAACTGAGAAAGATACAAGGTTTGATTTTTTGTCGGTAGAGCGCAGCATGTTTAATTTTAATTTTGTTTGACTGTCGAGTAATGTGAGAAACGAGGTTTTCCATATAATAACATATAAAAGTTATTTTAGGTTTTTTTTGAGATACGAGGTTTTCATTCTAGGCCATCGTTATGTTTGTTGGTGGTCAAGTACGTTGTTATGGCTGATCTGCCCCCAACTCCAATGCAAGATTCTGCTCGGCAAATATTGCAAAGAACAATGGAATCTTTTCTCGATATGAGGAATGGAAATTCCTTTTTCAGCTGCTCGTTTAGGTGACATTTCCTCTTTTTAGATTTGTCCATCCCTTAAATACAATTTAAAATTGAAAAGAAACTATAAGTATAAAGCTTCCCAAACGATGCACATTATGAACAAATAAAATTTATTATTAAAACTAAAATTTTTATGACGCTAGTAAACCGAAAAAATTATCTGGTTACTGAAAAGGAAACCAAAACATTTATTAAGTTTAATTTTAATGTTTAATAAAAAGGTAAAAACTTCTTTTAGTAAGACACTACTAAGAAATTGAAAAATTCATCAGCATCACAGCACCTTTATGAAAGACTAAAAATTTCATCATGGCATCGTTTTTTCAGAAAAAGTGTATATGTTTCGATTTTCCTTCTGACAGGTACACATGTAAATTGAAAAGAAAATATACTCAAAACTATTTTGGTTTTTTCCCAATCTCAATAATAGCAAAACTATCGAAGTGAAAGGTTAAGTAAAAATTGCAAATCAATTTGTGATGCCATGGACCGCTTACCTGTTTGACTCTCAAGGGTATTGAAAAAATACTTTTGAAGAATTCTAAACAACCCGACGGCGATTTCCTGAAGTGAGTGCGAAAAATTGCGAAGCAGCGCGATCATCTGTGGGATGTGTCACAACAAACTGAACGGTCACTGATGCGCTCTTGCCAGATCTCTCGTTCAGAGTGTATGCGTCTCAAGATCGCCCTGAGCCTTTTTATGAATCGACGGATTGACGTTGGTACAAATATAATATCAGATATTTGTACTGTGGCGGTGAAAATATGAGATTTTTCTGTGCCACTAAGGTTTAAATGCAAAAATTTAAGAAAAAGAAGACAAATATTGAAAAGGAGGACAATTTTGAAAACGAAGGAAATTTAGGAGGACATTTTTCAGAGGGAGGACATAGCTCCCTAAAGGAGGGCAGTTGGTCGCCTTGACACATGGCACGAAAAATGCCTTAGAATTCAAATTAAGTACTCTTTTCTGGACTCCAGCATGCTCTCCTCTCATGTTGGAGCCATTATCATATCCCTGGCCCCTCATGTTTTTTAACCGGATGTTCCGTGTATCTAACTCACTGAGTAAGACTTCCGTCACCTTATCTTTGATAGGCAGAAAGCCTAAAATTTGTTATTTTATTGACACTTCCTCATGTGACGAATCTCACCACCAATGTCATTTGTTCTGTATGGCTAATATCGGGTGTACAGTCCAGTATTATAGCATAATATGTTGCTTGTTTTAGCTCACTTATGATTCGGTCTTAGATCTTTGTGGAAAAGAGATAATAAACTCATTTTGTATTTGTTTGCTCAAATAGTGAACATGTGTCTCTTCAGAAGTAACTCTTCTTACGTGTTCAGCCATGACAACATGAAATTTGGAAATATACTATACAAGTTCCAAAAAGTTACTATTGTTACGCTCGAAAAGAGACTTTTGTTCCTCGAAAAGCCAGCCCCTGAGACTCTAAAAATTGGACAATACAAAGTAAACGTTTCAACACTTGGTTCTAATGTTCTGTTTCAGCTCGAATGGTTCTATCATGCTCTTTATCGATAGTTCTATCCAAACGTAATCGCATGGACAGTTCACGCCAAGATTTATAATTGTGTATCTTGGTCTCCGGCGGCAAGAGATGAATGCACATTTCCAAAGACTTTACAGGCAACGCAAAATACTGCGTTTTTTTTTAATTGAATATATCAACCAATTCCTATGGACTTGTTCCTTATTGCTAAGTTTTCTTGTGAAATGAAGTGAAGAAAATTTTCTACCCTTAGCATCAATGGGAAAGTCAATATCAATTACTTGCACAGGACCACGCTCAGTAAGAAGTTTTCGTTTCGTCCGTGATTTTTAGTGGCCACTCGCCACAGTCCATC
The DNA here is from genome assembly GCA_963969285.1 of Odontomyia ornata. Classification (NCBI taxonomy): domain Eukaryota; kingdom Metazoa; phylum Arthropoda; class Insecta; order Diptera; family Stratiomyidae; genus Odontomyia; species Odontomyia ornata. The sequence continues at coordinate 357,442,502 of OZ017738.1, read as the reverse complement.
GATAGTAGCGGTGACGTACCTCCGGAGAGCTTCTGGTCCTACAATACAAATCCAATCCTAAAATTTTTTATCGTTGCATCTATAAAAAACTAATGTTTAATGAGTTATTCTGTTTTTTGAATAGTTAATTGATATAATTCCATTCAATAATTAGTTGTTACACGAGCTTGCACCTTGTAAAATAATTAATTTCTAGTACCTAATCTAAACTGCCAGCAGCTATTATGTTTTGCATCATTTTATCAAACATTGCAACACCCAGCGTTTATATTTTATTTTTTAACATGGCCAGCAACACAACAGAGAGGCAATAGGCAATAACAAGGATGAAGGACGAAAACAATGGAAGGGTGCTGGGACTCAAAACAGTTAATTAAACCTTTTAAATTCGCCCATATGAATTTTTGATTTATTGGAAATTAATATTTTATCACAGATGAAAGATATACGATAAACGTTGTCATACAATTGACTGTATAAGAATACAGCAGACTCCCGATTATCCACGAGTAGATTAACCAGGATCGCAAAAAGCAAAATAAATAAATAAATTACGCAAGTTAAATGTACGTTAAAGCGGCAACCAAGATGTTAAGCGCGAGAAGGCCCATCATCTCGCGCGCAGACTTCTCATTGTTTACTTCACCGACCACCGATGAGTCATGCATACCCCGATCCCTTGTCGCGCCAATACTATCAGGCCAATATAGACTCTCCAATATTATTTGTTTTATTAATAAACCCGACTAAACAAAGTTCAAAGGTATATCATACATTTTGAATAAATGTTTTACTGCTTATTAAAGCTTAACTATGCACGTATTTTATGTAAATTGAATTTTAAAATTAGGCCTAAATAAAGTATTATCTTACATTTTTATTTCTTTGATGGCTTGTCGATGGAGTAGTTACAGCCTCAAATAATAGCAATTTATCTTCTTTTAAATTTGCTGTTATAACAGTATCGTCCTTGTCCAACTTCGTAGAAGTTGAAGCCGTAATAAACTTCTGTTGTGCTTTTGGTTGTATTTTTCTTTTGCGTGCTGCAGTTTTCTTTTGCGGTTGAATGACCCAGAGGGCTTTTTGCTACCACTGCCGGCACTAGTACTAGACATAACTTGCGTTTAATAAAGAAAGAAGCACTAGATTGCGAATGGGTTTCTATGGTTAGGATCGAACGATAGGATGTCTCAGTACCGCATGGCATGAGGCAACTGAACTGAGGCAATAGACGACATAGCGTGGCAAGATGCGACGGAGGGGGAGGGGCGTCTGCCAGACGAGTCGAAGTCGATGACGGAGGGGTGCACGACAAACGAGTCCATTTGTTATTATTGGTGGTTATTATCATTTGGGAATAGCAATTAATCAAGTAGCGGGAGTATGCGCAAGGGTCCCACCTTACGATATACGATTTTCCCTAACTCCATACTCCTACAATCTGGTGATGTGAATCCACTTTCAACCTCTAGTCTAGTCTCCTTCTTTAATACTGAATATTGAAGAGCGGTTAGGCCCCCCGTTTTGCTTGGCGCCCTACGCGACCGCCTACTTTGCTTACCCCTTAAACTGGTCCTGCTCGTACATCACAATAATGCACATAAAGTTTACTAATGAACTAAAAAAGAGTTGTACATAATGTATGTATATCAGACAATTGCCCTCTTGGTGGAACCGTACTCCTGCCTATTCATTTTATTAACTGTGTAAACAGGAACAACTCTTATTTATACATTCATTGAAGCATTTATGCAATTGAAAGTGCTTGGTGCTGAATAAAAGTTAATGAATTCGTTAGAAGACTTACTTTAATAAAGTAAGCGTAGAAATTTATTTAATTTGAATTTGCTGTTTGAACATTTAAACATTTGCTTGCTTGAACAGAAAAGATTAATTAGAGAAAATCAAAACGCGATGTGATGTTTATTAATAGAATTGGTTTTACTTCAAGGTCATTTCTTGGATGCAATTTATTTTAAATTTCAAGTACTGAATTCAAAAAAAAAAATTTTTAGCAAAAAAGCGGAAAACCGACTTCGGAATGGCCTTAAAAAGGATGAAATAAATTTTATGAAAGCGGTGCCATATTATTTTTTCCCCGATTCTTTTGTGATGGTGCAGACGTTGGAAGTATTTATATTGAAACGGGGAAATTGATTTGGCACCGCTTCCATAAAATTTATTTCATTCTTTTTAAGACAATTCGAAGTCGGCTTTCTTTTTTCTCTAAAAGTTTTTTACGTAAGTTTCTCTACATTAGAAGTGCTCGAAAAATCTTGATTTATTTGTAAAATTCAACAAAGAGAGTTCTTGATGTCCATTTGAATTGCTCAGTTTTTAAGCGACGCTCCGTGTGCGATTTTATAAGCTGTTCTGCCAATTTTTCCACAGACTCGAGTCGGTGTTCAGTCTTTTGATGCAGATATATCCAATATTGTATAAAATAGAACCAATGCCAAATGCGCGTTCGACAAGAAGTGGGGTAGTTAGAGCATCTTTGACCAAAAAGAACAACGCCTATTTTTGTTGGGTTATAGTATAGGATGATTTCTGGTTTCTTAGTATTATCGTCAATGCTTGCATTATGATGCATGCTGGAAACCAGAACAACTGCTTAAATTTTCTTTGGTACAAAAGATGCCAAAGTGATATCTTTGGTAAAACCAAAGATGAACGACTCAATTGACCACTGTCTCGATGGTTTGAATTCGGGCTGTATCTTACATTTATTCTTTTTCAATGTGACTAAAAATGTGGGCCGATTTTTTTTTTAAATTTACACCAATTCTATAGATGAAAAACAATTTTCAGCAGCGACGTTTCTATTGGTTCCTTCAATTGGGGAGACAAGACAGAACACCCTGAGTTGGCTTTGATAGTTTATTTTGTTCTTGAGTCAAACCTTCTCCAACAGAATCTTTGCCGAGATATTTATATGTAGGCATTTAATATATAACCATTTCTTGAGTCCGTAGGACACATAATTTTTAGCTGGTTATTTTGGCATATACAGTTGAAATTTACTGCGCCCGCGAAAAGCAACCAGCATCTCATCTACACAGGCATAAGTTCCAATCGAGTAAATTTCCTGACAGTTTCGTATACAGCAATCAGAAATTTTTGAAATGGGTGTTCACGTCGTTGTTCTCTTGTTTCGGCATCGTCAAATCGAAGAGTGTTCATCAAGATTTCCAGTCTGTTTTTACTCAAAATTCATCGATAAATCTCTCGTCCAGTGCCGTCGGTACTGTATCACGATGCATAATGTTCATGATTTTCCTTGAATGTTGCTGTGTAGAATAAAAACTCAATGAAAGCGTTTAGCTCTACAATGTCCAAACCTTGAGCACAAGTCTGCATTGTGAACTGTGACCTGATTCTTCTTATTTTTTCGTTGGTGTGTAAATATTTTCTGTAGCATCTCATCCGTAAAAAAAGCCTCCAAATAGCCAGTGGCGTCACCGAATTAGTTGATAAATTACGAAACGCAGATTTTAAATCCGGCGTTATTTGCACGATGTTCTTCTGCAGTGTTCTTCCACGAGCTATGTTTGGTTCTGACGCCCATCGAAAACGATTAGCATCAAAAGAATTCTTTTTTCGGCACCTTTCCTTACTTTGCAAACGTGAAAGTGGAATGTCATCATCTGGTGAGTCACTTTCATGCGTCGCCTTTGGTTGAAATATTGACCTTGAAGAGACTCTACCTACTGATCCATCTTGAAAGGCACTAGCTTCTGCTTCATCGTCAACTTCGATTTCAGAATCGGACTCTAAGTCGATAAGAGGCACAATATCTTCAGTAAAATCAGGTTGCACGTCACTGCAAGCCTCGTCTGGTATATTTTCTTCATCAGACATCTCCTGCTGCATCCACTCCGTAATATTTTCATAATTTTCATACATTTTTGCCACTGAAACAAAAAAAACTAAATGAAAACCAAAAAAAAATCACACAACCGCCTACGGTGGTGAGATATTTTTTCTTACACTTACTAAAAGCTAGAACGTGTTCACTCGCCAAGCCTATACTGTAAATATTTGAATTTGGAAGTTGTTTGCGGTCTGTAAGACCGGTGGTAGGTAGTAGCTAGTAAAGGGTTAAAACTATTTAGTTTAATTTGTCAATTTTGAAAGCAATCTCACATATTTTTCAGCCACTATTGATTTATTATTACATACCTTGATATAATTATTTAGAATGTTAGCAATATGCTTGCTGATTTCAGTAAACAAATTGTGCATAACTGTTCCATAGTCACATACGTCGCTCAATTCTATGTCTGCATAATGCATGATGCATTCCATCCCTAACTGGCATAATAAAGAATGTTGGTTTGGATTTTTCATAAATAAATATAATTTGCCATCTGTCATCCTAAACTGAAAAACGCAGGCCATGCACAAAGTAATAGCTTAAATTTTTTTCGTAGGGACGAGCAAACCACCTTTTTGAAAATATTCAAAACATTTGCCGATACTTTCTCAATGAGGCACAGAAACGTACCACGTGCAGTGAGGGCACGAACGTTCATTTCAGGTAAGTATACGAAGCGTAACCACCAACATACATATTGGCAGAAAAATCTACCTCTGCGTGTAGCAAATACTCGTCTGAATCAAAAATATTCGGAAAACTTGAGATATTGATAGATGGCAAATTTTTTTCCTCAAAGTTTTTTCAAATTTCTAAACTGTGTTGGATTTCTGCTAAAAAATGTACAATTTTATATTATTTTTTCACACTACAACTTCCATGAAGGTTTGAATTGCTGCCTGCTAATGATCTATACCAGGGCTTAAATTGCTCCACCAATTTGGCTCCTATTGCTCTTTACTTTGTTTTGCTCTGACTAAATTGAGAGCAGACTGTTACGCTTTGCTTTGCTCTTACAGAGTCAATGAGCAACAAATCATGGCTTTAAATTGCTCCGAAAAGTTTTGGAAGCATTTGGAATTGCAAGAGCAATGTGAGTGTTTGAGTAATTTCTCTCGCTAAAATAAATAATTTGAAAAAGGGAAGTTTCCCCATTAAACGCTTTAATCAGATGGTACTGTTTTATATCAACTTTGTTTAATTGAGACGGACTGATTTATATTGGGTTACCAGATAGGCTCAGAGCAAATAAAGGACATCTTGAATCTCTACCCCCCCACCATACTATTAATGATGAACTCGAAAAATTAATTGAAATTTCTTCGCAATAAATTTCGCTATATAAAAAAAAAATTGAGTGCACATAAAATATAGTCACGAATAGATGAATGAAAAAAATAAATGCGTGTTTGTAATTTTGCAAAAATTTATTTATTATTAGCAACTATAACTTTTCAGTTTCACAATTAAATAGATTTACCCCTCGTTTACAGGTACATATTTTTCATTGTTGCTTATTTTTTCAACAAGACGTGCATTCATTGGTTTCGTCAGAAATTTGTTGAACTGAATACAGTTGTATTCAGAAAAATTGAATTTAACTCTCAAAATGTGCCGTATGCTGTCAATAGAAAAACGATTTCTCTCTTTTGTCCATTGTATATTCATAAGAGGGAAAACTCTTTCGCAATTAGCGTTATGTGCTGGGATAGCAGAGAAAAATTGAGAGATTCTGAGCAAGTCGGAGTAACTGTCAATATGTTCATTAGCGTTAAAGAATTCGCAAATACGAGAACTTGCACATTTTTCATTGTAGAAATTATCACCATCTATTTTAGTTGCCAAAAACCGTTTTAAATTAACAACTTGATCGTGAAGCTTCGAATCATCGATGTCAATGTCCTTTTCCAGCAAGTATTTGACAGATTCTTCAACATCTTTGTACTGCAAAATTTTTCCTGTCTTGAAGTTTAACCATTTAAATACTTCGAAATCGGAGAAACTCTTCGTCCATATTTTGAAATATTCTACAGTTTCATAATAAACAATCTCGATTCTCGCTAGAAAATCATTGCACATCTGATCTTTTCCATCATTTCTAAGTTTTGCCGAAATTGATTGAACCATCAAAGGGACAAAATTTCGTACAATTTTTCAAAAAAATCTTCAAATATCGAATCAATTTCCAGAATGCTATTATTTTTCCTTTCGAGCAACAGCATTTACGGTTGAAAAAGAGACATGAGAGAATGAACGAAAAGCAAGAAACAGTCACTAAGATCGTGCAGAAAAAAATTTTCTATTATGACTAGAGGTTTTTTTTTGCGACAAAAAATAAGATTTCAACGCTTTGAACATTCTAAGAATTCGCTCAACTGCTGGAAAAAGACTCAACAAACGCGTTCGACTGTGACTTAACAGCTCAAGATATTCACTTTCAACGAATTCACAAAATGATTTCAAATCTTCGGTTTTGACAGTGTAAATAGAGAAATATTCGAATATATTGAACACGATACAATCGACGTCAAACAAGCCGAAGCGGTCTAGTCCGTGGTGAACTGCGTTGTGAACAATATGCGAAGAGCAACCTATCCCCACTAAATGAGGCTTATTCAAGTTTTCTTTCAACGTGTAAAAAATATTCTTCGTTCCTCCGCGCTTCACACCTTCGAAATTTGTGTTGGTATTATCAGCGACAAAAGCACTAAACTTCACAGTCAACTCATTATCATCAAGAGTTTTTTCAATGTAGGATACAACTGTTTCAGCTTTTTCGTTTGGAAGGTTTTTAGCATGTAACAATCTAACTCTGAGTCCTTCCTTCTTATCAAGATATTGCATTGTGATGGGAAATTTTTTTAAATTTTTGTGATTACTCCCATCTGTACCAATTCCTGTAAATGGTACATCAATCCCTTCTTGTTTTATCAATTGAACAGAATAACGAGAAAGGATGCCATTTATAATTGCTTCGGTTTTTGTTCGTGCACAGAATTTTTTTGATACAACTTCTGAGTCCGCAAAAAATGTTTTGAGAAGAGGTGACGTACACTGCATCTGATGTCTGACTGTGTGGAATGCAAGAGTCCCTTCAGCGATCGCAATTTTTGTTGCAAGTGGAGAAGTTTTCATCACAACATGTTGGTCCATTGAATATGAAGTCGAAGCAGCGTGAATGGCCGATTTGTGTTTGTCAGAGTTCAGATGAGTGTCTAATGCACCTTTACCTAAACAAATTTATAGTATAAATACCTTCATTTTTGTATTAAAAATTTTATAAACATTGTGGTAAAAAAAGTCGTTTTGAAAATCGCTGATATTGAGAAATACATACCCATATAGGCAACCGAAACACTACTTCTACATATTTTGCATTTCGCTAATGTAGGTGTCTCACCCTTGCTGAAGCATGGGTATTTTTTCTTTAAGATCTTCAGTAAAATTGCATTTGCGTTTCGGCATCTTGCAATTCGAGGTTAGCAGCCGTACGTCACCAAAACCGGCTCCCGCAGCACATCAAAATACGTATGAACTGTAAATTTATGGTCGACCTACATGAGCACTCGCGCGCGCAGCACTTGATAACTTGATTGCACGTTTAAGTGAGGTCGCGTGCTTACGCTTTTGATTTTGAATCGTTCACGCGGCGTAAACAACCGAACGAACTGAGATGACCATTGACAATGGAGATGGAGCGACCTTTGGCTAAAAACAAGCCTGCTATAACGTGCTGAAGGTATATGACCGGAGCCTACGTCACACAAGTCAGCCAGACCAACTTTGCACATGTAGTAGTCAGCGTACATGTGCGGCTTGATAACTGTAGTTCGGTTTTGTGTATGACTAAATAAAATGACGATTTCAAAGTTTGCGAATGATTAAAATATATTTCAGTTTCACGTTCGTGAAAAAAGGACATTAGTAGGGGGAAAAAGGACGCTCCTCCGAATAGTCGAAAAAATGGACATGTCCTTGTAAAAAAGGATGTCTGGTCACCCTAGATTTATATGACATTTATTACACCATACTAACTTTGACATTTCAGCTTATATCATTTATTCTAATGTACTAACTATAATATAACACATTTCAGCTTAACCTCTAAATATCATATATTCTTATGTACTAACTATAAAATAATTCATTTCAATATAAACATCTCCCCTATTTATTTTATTAATTTTGTTTTCCGTACAGCTTTTAAATTCATCAATTACAATGATTCATCAACAGACTACTGTTTACGGGCCTTACAAGTTCTTCATCATTATACACATGAAAGCATTACCTTATTGTACATTGTGATTAATTTATCATTTGTAATTTTATGGGTTTTACTAACCTACCTGATCGTGTATGATATTCTTTACAATTGTTTTCTTTATTTTATTTATTATTGGTTTACTTTACCCTGTTTCATTTCTGATACGTGGAATGCAAGAATCCGAATTATTAAGCATTGGCTCATTGATATCCATCAATAATTTATTATTTTCATTCTGAATAATAAATGATCTTGGCGTTGAATGTGACTTTATAATCTTAGCAGCAAATTCCTTTTCTTTGGCAAACGACATTATTTCCTATTTGAAACCCCTCCTTTCTCATTTTCCTTACAGTCCTATCGTAGTATGTTTTATATCTGTCTTGATTTACTTTCAATTTTTCATAAGTTCCTTCAATAACTTTTGGTTTCAATAATTCCTTTCTAACAGAATATTTGGAGCGAAGTACTCGGCTCATTAATAGTTGATAGGTGATGCCGATAAACTCGAAATTGGACCATTTCTATATGCCAGCAATCCACTCTCTAAATCTTTTTCTTCTTGTCCACATTTTCGAAGTAAGCTTTTCGCTATCCTTACACCTTTCTCCGCTAAACCATTACTACGAGGGTAGTTTGGACTAAACGTTATTCAGCCAATATTCGACTCTTGTACAAATTGTTTAAATCGATGTAAACTAAATAGCATATTATCCGATACAATAATATGAGGGACTCCGAGTTGAGCAAATATTTCTTGGTTTTCTCGAAATTTCCTCAGATGTCTATTTCTTAACGATTAAAAACGGCTTTCCTCGGAAGTATCACAAGCCGCTTTACTAAATGGCGGATTTGGAATTTCATGTGGAATCAACGGAGACCTACCTATTTGATTTTTGATGTTTCTCACATGTCCGACAGCTACTTATAAAATCTTCTATTTGCCTATTTATACCTGGCCAATACACAGTTAAATTTGCTCGCTCCTTTGTTTTAGTTATCCCAAGATGCCCTTCGTGCAGACTATTCAATATCTGTGCACGAAAACCAATTGGAACGATGAGTCTATCTTAATTAAAAAGAAGACCATTTTGCCAGTAAATGTCATTTTTAACTTGCCAGTACTTTTTAATAATATCTTTAACTTTAGTTTTATTTTTGGGCTAAGCTTTTTGTACTAACTCTATTAATTTTTTCGACTTATCATCGTTAAGAATGGCTTTACGGATTTCCTCCGTTCTTCTTTCGGTGACATTGATGGTATGAACTACAGTATTTAATGTCGAGTCAAAATGATACTTTGATACTTCTAGACAGTATATCCGCTATGTTCATCTCTTTTCCCGGAAGGTACCTGACTTCAATGTCATATTTCAATAATTTTAGTTTTATCCTCTGTAACCGGTTGGAGTGAACCTGGGACATTAATTTGCTGAAAATTGCCACTAAAGGTTTGTGATCGGAGAAAACGACGGCTTTCCGCCCATAAATTAATCCTGAAACTTCTCACATGCGAAGAGGATGGCCAACATCTCTTTTCCAATTTGCGCATATTGTTGTTCCGTATTTTTCAACGTTTCAATGCAAAACAAGCCGGTCTGTTGTCTTGCATAAGACAACTTCCAACTCGAAATGGGGAAACATCAATTAGGATATACACTCAACGCTTTTTTTCCACGATTTTGAAATAACACGATTCAGAAAAAAGAATAAATTCACTTTTGTTTATGCGAATTTTCCGATCTAACACGAATTCAGAAAATTTTATTCCAGAATTCTGGGTTTAACCGTGTAGTTTAGTAAATTTTGATGCACTTACAGAAACAATGTAGGATTGAGGGAATACCCAAAATTCGTTTGTTTACATTGGGTTTTCTCTATATCGAAGCATTTAATTATTTATGTAGTATGGACTGTTTGTTACGGACGTAAGGTCTTGCGGTGTGAAGAATAGTCCTGTCGAAAATATTTTCAAAGAAATTGTGAAAGTTTTTGTTTTTATTAGTTTCGAATTTGAAAGTACGTTTTCCATTAACCTTGTATTGTTGGTGATTTCCTACTTCTTTTATAGGTAATTTTATTTGAAATAATCGGTGTTTTAGAAGCAACATTATTTTCAATCAATTGTTATACTGGTAGTAATCAATCAATATGTTGTCAAAAAAAACAGCAAAATGTTCAAAAGAGGCGAGCAATTTTGTTGAAAACTAAGATTAAGGCATTCACCTCCTTACCACAAAAAAAGAAGATTAAAATTTCAGACTCTATAAAGAAAGGTGAGGGGACCCCACACCTATTGAAAAAATTGTTGAATGAATCAATTATAAGACGATGAGGATATAATTTGACAACAAGTTATTTCTGGATCGAAATTCAGCTCAAAAACAACATCATACAGTCGGAATGCAATTTTGGAAAAACAGAAAAACTTTTAGTAATTTGGCTTGAGGATATGCAACAGAAAAAGATTTCTATCGATCCCAAGGATTTTTATACATCAGGAGGAAGCAGAGCCATCAACAAGTATGCACACATGCAAAAATTCAAAATTTTGTACCAGTGAAGGATGGCTGACAGGATTTCTGAAAAATCATGCGTCAAACTAAAAGCAGATGACGGCTTCTGAACGGACCAAATATTTAATGCCGATGAAATGGGGTTAATCTGGAAAAAATGCCTTCTAGAGCTTACATAGCTAAGTCAGAAAAATCTGCTGGTGGTTTTAAAACTGCCAAAGTTCAGGTGACGTTTTAACTGTGCAGTTCTGGTGATCAAATTTTAAAGCCGTTATTAATAAACCGGTCACTCAAACCATGAGCATTGAATAATCAGAACTTTAATCAGCTTCCTGTTCATTGGATGGCAAACAAGAAGTCATGGATGACGGCTGAATTTTTAGAAAATGGTTTTATGAATGCTTTGTTTCAGAAGTCAAGGAATATTTAGAACAAAAAAACATCGAATTTGAAGTTCTTTTGCGTATTGATAAACCACCCACTCATTCTATACTAACACCCAAATATCCGAACAATATTCTTGCCACCTTATACCACATTCTTGATCCAGCCCCTGGACCAAAGCATAATTGCAACATTTAAAATGAATTATGTTAAGCAAACATTTAAATATATTTTGAATACCGTTGAGGAAAAAAGATGACGGCTACAGAAGCATGGAAAAATTATACAATAAAGGACTATATTCTTTTGCCGTTTACCAACTTCGGAGATCCACCCTCAACGCTTGCAGGAAGAAAATATGGCCAGAATAGGTACATAAAAAAATGGGCGAATACAAACATCTGGTGTTGTGCTCTGAAATTGTATCATTGTCACACGAAATCGGTGGTGAAGGCTTCAGCGATATATAAACTGGCGATTTCGATGAACTGCTGACTAAAGAAAATGATGGTGAAGTAACTCAACTAACGGCTAGTTTGATCCGCGAGGGCTTAAAGTCAGCCTCAAATATGGCAAATCATTTTTTGGCTCATGATCCTAACATAGAGCGTGCATTACAATTTAAACGGGATCTCTATGCTTGCACGGCTGGATATTAAGAGCTTTATAAGAAATTTGTTAAACCGAAAACCCAACGTACAATATAACACCAGACTTCTTAATTAAGAGAAATCAACGTCAAAAGACGTTAATGAGTTGGGTGTATATTGGAATGTTCTCATGGAAGCTTTGCAACTCTGGAAATTTCGAAACAATTAATTTCAGATTTTGACATTCTTTGGAGAGTGTTTCTAACCATGTATGTGAACAATTCTTTTTCAATAGCTCTCTTAGAGGCGCTGTTATCTGTGATATATTTGGGATGAAATTTCTCACAAAATTGACTAATTCTAAGAATCTTAGCAATTCTGTTTTGTTTTTAGGGCTTTCAATATTTTCAATGGCTTTAATCCGAGATTCATCGATTCTAACACCCTCTTTTGAAAATAAGTAATTCACAGCTTCTTGACAGTATTGCAATTTTATAGCATTAAATTTGATATTTAATTCACTTTCTATTTTAAGAACATTAGACAGATTGCTATCGTGTTCCACTTTATTTATTCCAAAAATCTAAATATCGTCGAAATAGACGAATACACCCGGTAGGTGACTCAAATATTTAGTATGTATTTAGTTTTTGAAATAGCTCGGGAGCAAAATTGAGCGCAAATGGCAAACTTAAAAATTTATAACTACCGAACGGTGTGCTGAATACACACAAGTCGCTACTTTCTTCCCTCCAGTGGAACCTGCCAAAATCCATCTTTGAGGTCTAATACTATGAAATACTCCATGTTTTCGAGTTGTGACGATAAATCTGATAATCGTGGTATTTACAAGGCTCTCTAATAGCGTTTGTATTCAAATCCCTGGGATCTAAACATAATCTAACAGATTTATCAGGTTTTTCTACTACAACTAGATTGTGGACCCATTCAGAGGGATGATCAACTCTTTTGATGATTCCTGCATTTTCCATGTCATCTAATTTGGTCTTCACTTTATTTTTAAGACTGCTCGCTATGCGGCGAGGCGCATGTATGACTGGAACCACATTTTTCTTTAAATAAATTTTACACTTGTCTGTAAAAGTACCCAATCCCTCGAATAATGAACCATTTTGCGAATAAATTCCTCTTTTGAATTACAGTTAGAGTAATTGAGGAGTCACACAAGCAAACTGCTCGAAAACCTTCCTATCTCCTATCCAAAATTTTAACCCTTGTGTCTTTTTAAATTGATATATTGCGCGTTCTATGAGACATATTTGCTCGAAATTTTCAGTAGCCTTCTAAAATATGGTTTTCTAATGTATTTAGAAAAAAAATATTTGTTTCATTTTTTATACCGAAGATAATAAGGATTTTTGAAATTGACTCCCATTATCTATAACCAACACACCCGGATATGTACCAAACAGCAAATATAATTAGCTAATTATAAATGAATACAAACAATATTATTTCATTTTAACTGATATTTTTTATTTGATTATGTTTTCATATAATGGTAAAAAAAGGAACAAAAACGACAGATTTATTGTATTGTATGAAAAAAATGAGATACACAATATCGAAAGGAAAAGTATCAGAAATTTTCCTTTCAATTTTAGGTTGCGCAGCTATTACATGTAGTTATTACTACCGAGTGTTCAACACAAACTGGTTTGTTGCATTCCTTGCAGGCTTTATGAGTTGCCCTTCTTTTAGGACATAAGTAACAATTCCCCTTCTGCTTGATCTTTACTGAATGTTCACGTTCTTCTTCAGGATGTGTTGGACGATTTTCAGGAGTTGGTCTTTGCTGGGGCACCCAAAATGCTTTCAATTCAACATCGTGAGAAAAAAGGTCGCATGATTTGCGCATTTTGTGATCGATTTCGAATTTCTGCAATTGATAATTCTTCGCCCAACTGTTGTAAGAACAACCTTCTACGGCTTGTCGATTTCTTCAAGTTGGAATTATTTTCCATATAGATGACAAACACTGCAAATGCAGCTATATCTATAATGTTGTAAAAAAAAGCCGAAGGCCATCTATTTGTTCTCCTTTTCGTGGAATATTCGCTAAGACATTTATCCATTTTATCGACGCCTCCCTCGGTTCGGTTGTAATCTAGAATCATTTTTGGCTTTCCTTTCGGACCTCCAACTTCTGCATCGTAATAAGAAGTTGAAACAATTACAACGGTCTTATTCTTGTTTGGAACGTATGAGCATTTAGTCATATGATTGCTGAATCCAAAGATCGATGATTCAATTACTCTCCCTTTTGGATTAGAAAATTCAACGGGGACAAATGTACGTCTCTTATTTACTGTTCCTAACATTGACAAACCAACTGTCATCAAAGAGGAGGCGAGATTATAACTGGTAAAAAAGTTGTCGCATACGATATTTCGCCCACTTCCACGTGACAGATTATAACACAAATCTTTGACCACACGTTCACCTTGATTCGTCTTCCGTTCTCCAGAAGGTGCCATACCAGTATACACGTATATTTGCCCTTTGATGGGATAAGAAGTAGTAGTGTCACATACCCACCAAACCTTGATCCCATACCTTGCCGGTTTCAAAGGTATATACGGAGTGAATCCTGTTCCTCCACGGTAAGGATAAAGCTGTTCATCAACAGTGACATTATTTCCTGCAATATAGCAATCCTGAAGATGTCAGATATTGCTGCTGCTTTGTCAGTTTGTTTACGTTGCTGGCGTGTATTTCCGTTATCAAATCTAATGAAGCGACTGATTGCCCAAAAACGCTGAAGACCCATTGATGCACGATACTTCGGATGTGAGCTAGTTTTCAAAAGGCCTGTTGTATGCACACTGTTAGAATGTGTAACACCTGCTAACAAGAGTATTCCCAAATAAGCGTCAAATTCCAATGAAGTAATAGGTTTCCATGTGTGAAGCGGTCCTGTTGGGTTTCCCTCATGTTCACGTTCATAACACTAGGTTGCTTTTCTATTTGTTTCACGAATAATTATGCCGCACATTTCAGGTGACAGCAATTTTCTAAATATATCGATAATACTGAGACCTTCTGTTGAACGTACTGGTCCACGCTTGGTGGATCTGATAATAGTATGAGACAAAAATTGGCGAGGTTATGGTGGTTAGCTTGACCAAATTGTACCATCCCTGGCTATGTAATTATTCGGAGGAGATTCAGTGGGATCGATTTCAAATTCTTCGTCAGAATCAACTTCATCAGCAGGATTATAATCTGGTAACTGCAACTCCTCTGCATCTGAATCTTCAACTTGCACAATATTATCTTCGTGATAACCTTCTATATCTAATGACAAAAGTTCGGTATTACTTTGCTCGTCTTCACTATCAGCTTCTAATAATTCCGCCAATCTTTGTCGTATATATTCTGCGTTCTCTTCGCAGCTTAGTCCTTCCAATTGTCGTGGATTTAGCAATTTACCATCAGCCATTGTTACTAGGAATTCAAAATGATCATTACATATATAAAACTCTTATTAAATAAGGGTTAAGTGGAGTTAATTCTAATCAAGTACTTTATTGAATATACTCGTAAAATAATAAGTTTACACAGTGAGTAGTGAACGCGTCAAGGTTCAAGATGAATCTGACTCAGCCCAGAGCTAAGTGCGCAAAGCACGCTTATCCAGTGCGACATCTATGAACAAGAACTTAAACTACTGTTAGTAATTTCTATATTTATAACACTCCCACTTAGAAATTACAATCTATACATGTGAAACATACATTACAAATCTCGTGCAATACATTTTTTTTTGATTCAAACATAATTTATTATTATTTTATTTATTAGTATTACAAATGCCAATTAATTTTCTCAAACGATAAAATGATTGTATTCTTAATGCTTTCGTCAAGATATCAGCTTGCTGATGCTCAGTATTAATATATTCTAACAACAATGCTTTAGAATTATAAATTGAACTTACAAATTTATATTTTGTATCAATATGTCTACTTTTATAATGATATCGCTGATCTTTAAGTATCTGAATTGTACTTTGGTTATCAATGTACAATACAGGTATTTTTACATTTTTACTATTTGTTATATCTCGAACCATTTACAGAGTCCAAATAATCTCTTGAGCTGCGCAGCAAGCAGCATAGAGTTCCGATTCAGTGGTTGAAAGAGCAATCGTGCTTTGTTTTCGCGATCCCCACGAAATTGTACTATTACCTAGTTTTACGATAAAACCCGAAACAGATTTTCGCGAAACAAAATCACTTACGTAGTCGGCGTCACTGTAAGCCGTGATACTCGAAAAATCATTTTCGCTCGAATACACCAAATCGAAATTAAGTGTCTCTTTAACGCATTTCACAATTCTTTTTAAAGCGATCCAATGAGTTTTAGATTGTTTTTCTGAAAATCGACTAAGTACTCCCACTGAATATGCTTAATCAGGCCGCGTTACGGTGGCTCAAAACATCAAACTACCAATAAGTTGTTTTAAGGGTACATTAGTCGCATAATCCTCCAAGTTTTTATAGCACAATGAAATGTAATTTGGATCAGCTGGAGTCTTACTTGTTTCAGCATCTTGCAAATTAAATCTATCAATAATTTTTTGAGCATACATACTTTGGTGTAACAAAATTGATCCATTATTCAAATATTTTATTTCAATTCCTAAAAACAGCTGTAAACTATTTGTAGTTATTTCAAAATTACTTTCAAGATAAGAAAGAAGTTCATTAACTCGACGTTCGTTTTCAGATGCAACAAGCCCGTCATCTACGTCTATAATTAACATTAGCTTTTCGTCCGCAGTATCATGGCTTACAAAGACGCATGGATCGGAGTCCGTCGGATGCAAATTAAAACGTTTTAAACATGATACGAACTTAGAGTTCCAGCATCTCGCGGATTGCTTGATACCGTAAATACTTTTCTTTAAAACGCAAACCCAATCTGTTCCGTCTTCAAAACCTTCCCGCTGGCGCATATATATAGTTTCAGACAAATCGCCGTTTAAAAACGCGGACTCCACGTCAAACTGTTTACAAAACATTTGCTCCGAAACCATTATCGCGAGAAAAGCACGTATAGAAGTGTATCTAGCTACCGGGCTGTATATGTCGGTATAATCTATGTATTTTCTTTGAAGGTAACCGCAAGATACGAGTCTTGCCCTAAACTTTTGTTTACCTCCATCGAGATTAGGTTTTATTTTATATACCCAGCGGTTCGAGGGAATTTTAGCATTTAACGGCGCGTTTTGTAATTCCCACGTACCGTTTTTAACTAAAGCTTGATATTCGTCTCTCATTGCCGCTTGCCACTGTCGAGAGTTCTCAGAATTTATTGCTACTTCATAACAACTTGGTTCATCATTATAAGCATGAGCATTAAAAGCAACAAATAAATTGTCTATATCAATATGATCTTCGTCATCAAAGATGAAATAATTTACAATATCACCACGATCAGGTGGCTGAATATTTGCTAGATTTCTCAAGTTATAGCGAGGACGCTCAGGTACCACAATAGGGTTGTTATTATTTTGATTTGGTTCATGAATTTCCCCCTCATTTTCAACAATACCATCACGAGCAACTTCATTCAAATCATCATTTTGGTAATTTTTGACATTTATACCTACGTTAGGCTCATTCAAATTTTGATTGTTATTATTCTCAACATTGTTTTGATTTTCAACGATTTCGCGTACCTCGTTCACATCAGCTCTTGGCTCAACATTTTTCGGACACTCAAATATACAAAAATCGTAATCGCTAATATTTTCAATTACAATATCTTTTGAAGCATTTTCATTTTTAAACAAAACATCGCGAATCGTTTGAATTTTATTATCATTCATTAACACACGATAGCCTTTTACGTTGACATCATACCCAACAAATATTCCAATTTTTGATTTTGGATCAAACTTATGCCTTTTCACCTTGGGTATATGAGTGTACACTTCGGTACCAAAGATTTTAAAGGAATTAAAATCACTCTTTTGACCATGCATATTTCAAACGGTGTTTTACCATCAACACGAGTTTTTCTACTACGATTCAATACAAAACAAGCAGAATTTACAGCCTCGGCCCACAAATTTTTATTCAGGCCCTTTGAAAGCAACATTGTACGCCCCGCTTCTACAAGAGTACGGTTTTCGCGTTCAGCGCTTCCGTTCTGTTCTGGCGTGTATGTGTCCGTACATTGATGTTTTATCCTGTTTTCAAACAAAAGTTTTGAAAGTTCTTTATTGGTATATTCCAATCCGTTATCAGTACGAAGTACATTAATCTCGTTACTAGTTTCCTTTTTAAAACGTTGCATAAAATTTTCAAAACAAGCTTTTACTTCTGTTTCACTAAATATGAAGTACAAGGTCACGTATTTCGAGAAATCGTCTTTCAAAAGCAAAAAATACCTCGAATTTCTATCCCAGCGCACAGGCATCGCAAAACGGAGTCACTTCTTTGATTACAATGTTATTTTTATGAAGAAAGTTCCTAACGCGTTCAAAATTTTGATGTGCAAAACGCTCGTGCCATATTTGCAATTAAGATTTAACAGAATTATTTTCAGCTATCAAAGATATTTCAACATTTTTATTATTGTTATTCACTTCATTTTTATCAATCATCTTAAATTTATTACTTGCAAAAATTTCCATTAAAAATAAGCTACTATTCACCGGTTTTTTACCAATTACTAGAACTTCATCATTTTTAATAAATTTGCAAATATTTTTATTAGACTCAAATCTCATGCCTTTCATAAGAGCAGCGCTCATTGAAAAAAGGTTAAACTTTAAATTCGGCACATAAAGCACATCAGACAAATATTTACTTGTCCAAACTTTTTCATTGAAAGCATAAACATCAACATTACCTATACCAACAGCGTGCACGATGTGTCCGTCTCCAAGACGAATAGGAATTCCCTCGATTTGCCGAAACGTAGTAAATATTCTCGTTCCTTGGACATGTGTTGTGACGCTCCCGAGTCGAAAATCCAAGAAGACAACTGACTGGTATCAACCTCCGTAGATATGAATATTTCGCCGACCGAAGCTGCATTCGAAGAATTCTGCTTACTGGAGACTGAAGAATTCGGCTTACCGGCATTGGACTGTTGCGCGTTCTTGTGACGTTCATTACCAGGAAGGTTCCAACAGTTCTTACGTATATGCCCAACTTTTCCACAGAGCCAACATTTTGGTTTTTGTTTACCACGATTCTTCTCTCCATTTGGATGATTATTCTCATTTTTCACAGAATTCTTTGAATTATTTGCGATCAAAGCACCAGAATGTTCGATTCCACTTTGCAAAGCACAAGTTTCTTCAATTTGCAAACGTGCCGAAAGATTTTCCAGATTTCTTTCTGCGCCTGGCGTAGAATCCCAGGCAGACACAAAATGACTATTTTGCGGAGGCAAAATCATCAGGATTTTTGTCATTACCATGTTATCCGACATTGGCTCATTCAATACTTTTAATTTGAACTCAAATCCAGGACTTTCGAAATGTACGTGGAGATATCGTCAGAAGGTGCCTTTTTCATGCTAAACCAACGTTGTTGCAGAACGTGTACACTAGTCTCCGACCTGTTCTCGTAAATAGAGTGCAGTTTATCCTACATAGACTTTGCAGTTTCACACGTCATTATATGCGTCATGGGCGGCCTCTCCATGGATGTCACGATAAACTTTTGTGCAGTGCTATCTTTCTGTATAAAGATTTTCAGCTCTCTTTCATAGTCCCTTTTTGTAGTCACGTATGCTGCTTTTGCTTCGTTCGTTGCATCTTCTGCTGGAGCAACGGGCGGTGTTGGCTTTGACAGTACACCATTAACAGCATCGAACACTTCATGTGATAATAAAATCACGCGAATTTGAAATCGCCAAACACTCCAATTTTCAGCACCTTTTAGTTTTGCTACTTTTACCGCGTCACTGTCCGACATTATGTCAACTTCACTATTTCTTATTACTCGTAAACTTTAAACAACAATAAGCACTACTACTCAGTGGCCTGGGCCCATAACCTCTTATTAAATGAGGGTTAAACACAGTGGAGTTAATTCTAATCAAGTACTTTATTGAATATAAAATAATAAGTTTACACAGTGAGTAGTGAACGCGTCAGGGTACAAGATGAATCTGACTCAGCCCAGAGCTAAGTGCGCAAAGCACGCTTATCCAGTGCGACATCTGTGAGTAAGAACTTAAACTTCTATTAGTAATTTCTATATTTATAACAAAAACTTTTAACATTTTTCTAGTACTTGCACAAAAAATATGTTTTCGGATAACAGCTTATTTTTCCAAATACTGAACAACATATTTTCACTACTGGATTTCTAAACCTAACAAACTATATTCACAAATTCAAATACAGTGGCCTAATCGCATAATCGGACAAGCTCTTTTTGAATGTTTTAGTGAGTTTAAATTAAGTAGAAATAGAATTTTTATACTTTTTTCGCATTTTTATATATTTTTTTGGTATATACCGAACTTAGTTTTAAAACAAAACAAAACATTTGTCTTCAATTATTATAATACAAGAAGAAAAACAAAAGTAAGTCCATTTCTGGCGCGCAGCGAATAATCGGACAGCGCCTTAATTAATCGAAAAATTAAACAAAAAAACCATTAATATTTGGTTGCAAGCCTTTTGCTTGCCAAAACAGCTTGCAAGCGGCTTGGCACTGATTTTACCAAGTTTTGGCACACTTCCAGCTCAATGGAGTTCCACGCTTCGACTAATGCAACTTAGTTGGTCTATTGTATAATATTTATTTTTGTAGACTCTCCTGGCCAATTCTGTCCAGAGATGTTCAATAACATTGAGGTCGGGACTCTGGGCAGGCGGTTGAATGAGGCGTGGGCAGTTGTTGATCAACCAAAGCTTCGCTACGCTGGAAGTGTGTTTAGGATCATTGTCTTGGTAGAAAGCAAAGTTGCTGACGATACCCAATTTCTCAACACTTTACTTAACGTTTTTTTTTTTAATACCAAGGTAGACAAATCTATCCGTTTTACCATCTATGAAATGTAAATTGCCAGCTCCAGCGCTAGACATACAGCCCCAAACCATGACAGAGCCCACACCGTGCTTTACGGTCGCGTTAGTGTTTTTTGGATCAAATTCTGTGTTTGGCGTACGCCACACATACATCTTACCATCCGACCCATGCAAATTGAATTTGCTTTCATCAGTGAATAAAACCTGAAAATATTGCAAAATATTAAAAAAAAAAAGTTGATTTTATATACGTATTCCAGGAAATAATTTGATTCTTAAAAATCTGCTGCTATTAACAGGTACTTCTTGGCAAATCGCACTCTAAAGTTTTTGTTCTTAGGGCTTATAAATGTTTTTTTTTCTGGCAACTCTTCCATGGTAGTCACACTTGTGTAACGTGTTTCGCAAAGTATTTAAGCACACATCCTTTTCAGTGCGGTCCTTCAACGCTATTTTTAATTCTTTCGCCGTTTTGAAAGGATTTTGTTTAACTTCCCTTACTATTGTTCTCCCTTCTCGCTCTTTTAAAATAGTGCCTTGCCCTTCTCGACTCGTATTTTCTATCCTGAACTCATCACGGAATCGCTTAATAATATCTTGTACAGTTGATTTGCCTCTACCGACCAGTTCCGCAATTTCTCGGACAGTTTTTCCTTCAAAATTCAGCCTGACTTTAAGTCGTCTTATATCCACCGTAGTTTGCTTTCCGTTTGGAGACATTTTGGTGAACTTTCTAATCTGTTGCACTGAAAAGACGAACCACAACTCATAACGACAGACAAAATCCAAGTTCCAGGAAGGAACTTGCAAAACAACGGAACTTTTGCATCGGTGTTTTGCTTTGTCCAATTATTCGTTGCGCGCCACAAATTGACTTAATTTTGTTTTTATTCTTGTATTATAATACTTCAAGATAAATGTTTTGTTTTTTTTTTCATACTAAGTTAGGTTACTACCTAAAATATATATAAATCCGAAAAAAGCATAAAAAGTCTATTTGTACGTAATTTAAACTCACTCAAACATTCAAAAAGAGCCTGTCCGATTATGGGATGAGGCCACTGTATATTCCACTGAAGTGATAAGCATGCAGTTCTCGTATCAACATCAATATGAACTGTTCGGTAGTCCCTGAATTCTGATGTACTATTTATATGAAGCAAATCGCAGTACCGTTAAACGTCCAAAAAGTCTTAACTGTTCTGCATTAACAATAGGAATCGACTTCGCAATTGCTAGTGCGAACAGATGTATGTATAGATCTATGTAAGAGAGCTCTCTGGACCGTATATAACAAATTAAAAACAAATAAGCGCATTCAACATAGAAAAATGTATGATACACCCGGGTATGTTGGTTGTATGCTTATGTATAAAATGTTGGTTGTAGACACAAGGGTTAAAACATCGTCTGTACTCAGATGTTTTTATGGATTGCCTAGAAAGTAGGAAAACTATTGTAACATACGAAGTGATGATAAAGAAATCAGAGAAAGACTGCCTGAACACACATGGGACGAAGTATATGATATACTAGTAGCCATAGCTGATAATATTTCATATCACAATTAAAATGGTCTGAAACAACCAGAATTTAAAGTGCTATTTCACGAAACAATAGTTACTGTTGAAAAGCTTATTCAAAATGACGAAATATGTCTCAGTCCGGATGTGAGTATAGACTTGAGAAAATAGCAGAAAGTCGACTAGAAGAGTCGGTCGTTAAACTTATTGAATATTGTGCATCGAAAATTTCAGCAACTCATTGACATCGCGATTATTTACATTTTGTTAATGACAGCAATCAAATGAGAGCTTTTGTGATGCCCAATGGGTAGATGTGGGAGCTACAATGCGATAATGCAGTGAGGGATTGCCACATTGCCGGTGTGAAGGCTCAGAAACATCGGAAGCGTGTTGCACAATAGGGGGCCGTGTCTCCCCGAGGCTATAAATGACCCCGGAGTATAAGCAAAAGCTCTCTTTTCTCTCATCGATTTGGAGGAATTGGACGAGGAGAAAAACGGCGACATAACTCAGCAAGCGGCGAGCTGGCGAATTATTGAAGGAGGGAAGGAAGAAAAGGGATGGTACGAGCTGGACAGCAGCACGACAAGCAGTTTATGCTACAACCTTCAACTCGCCAAGGAACGGGCAATCAAAACCAGACATCGAGCAAATTGGGGGCCCCCGGCCACGTTGAAACAAGGGTAGTGACAGGTAGTAAGTAGTTAGTTC
The DNA here is from genome assembly GCA_963969285.1 of Odontomyia ornata. Taxonomy (NCBI): domain Eukaryota; kingdom Metazoa; phylum Arthropoda; class Insecta; order Diptera; family Stratiomyidae; genus Odontomyia; species Odontomyia ornata. Next base: position 357,419,606 of record OZ017738.1, on the reverse strand, counting down.
TTTGTAATTTTACAAATATTTTTAATTTACATATAGTGACTGGCAGTAATTTCGGTGTAATAAGTGTAAAAAAATGTGTCTAATTCTCACATTAGATATACAGTGACTCCCAAAAAGATCCGCACAAGTGAGAAATTTTCCTCCTTTCTCATTTTATAAGGCAATTAAAAACGGGAAAATTTTTTTCAACATTTTATTATGAGCAGAACATAACAGTCTTACAGATCACATAAATAAAATAGTTGCTCACTTTAAATATACCAAAAATAAAGGAAATTCCATGAAAAAACAGAAAATATTGTTACATGTACAAATAATTACATGTACAAATAATTCTGCGAGCTACTGTCGCAATTATTTTCATCATCATTAAGAACGTCAACAAATGAATTTACTCGAACACGCGAGTAAATTCAACAAGCATAATCAACATCTGCAAGCGACGTCACTCCATTCATGAATTTGCTCGAACGTACCAGGTACCTCTCGGTAGAACGTTCGCCAATATGCGAGAAATGGGTGAATACTTAGAGACCCTATATAAAGGCGAGCTGAATGAATGGGAGAATCATTCATTCGACCGCGATAAGAACTGCGTTTGTGTGTGGGAAGCGAAATTATTCGAGTAGTAGAAAAGTGATTTTTGTAATAGTGAAGTGATTTAGAAGACAATTGCGATAATAAATTTATGGACAAGTGTTAGATAATTTTAATAGTGACAATTAAAATAAGTGAAAGTGTTAACTGATTATTGTGCATTTTATTTAATTAAATAAACACTTTTAACTTAAATTAAAAGACATTGCGTTTTCACTTTCCCGGAACATTAAAATTATTGGCCGCGAACCAAATAACACGCGACAGTGGTGGCAGCGGTGGGATAGAAAAATTTTGAAAGTGAAAATTTGAACATTTTTATAGTGCACAATAGTAAAATTTAAAGAAACATTAAAAATGCCACGAAGCTTAAACTTAAAAATAAATGAATTGACCATATCGGAGCTCAAGGAGGAGTTGGAACAGCGGAATCTGGCCACACAAGGTACAAAGGCCATACTGATTGCACGCTTGCGTGACGCGATCGAGTCGGAAGGCGTGAATCTGGATTCGGGTGAGCTCTCAGATGCGGAAAAAGGCGCAGAAGGTGGAGAAGTGGACACACCAAAATCAAAGGAGTCAGAAAATGCGCTGATGCAAATGTTGATGCTAATGTCATCCAGTCTGACTGCGAAGCTTGATGAACAATCAGCGAAGTTAAATGAACAATCATCTAAGTTAAATGAACAATCAGTGAAGCTGGACCAACAAGCGATCGAAATCAAGGCAGACATCACACAGAAGCTGGAGAAACAGTCAACCGAAATAAAAGCGGAGCTCGGCCATCTGAACAAACAAATAAAAGGCGTCGAGGAAAAGGTTGACCAGGTCGAGGAAAAGGTTTACCAGGTCGAGGAAAAGGTCAGCCAGGTCGAGGGAAAGGTCAGCCAGGTCGAAGAGAGAATAAACCATGAGATGGAAAAAGTGAAAAAAGAATTAGAAGCAGCGAAGGCAGTAGTAACCGCCTCACCAGCCCCAATTATAACCGCAGCGCAAAGCTCATCCAGAAATGTGCAAGCACCAATATTCGATGGGCAAACGGTCTGGACTATTTACAAAACCCAGTTCGAAGCAGCCGCTCGCATAAATCACTGGAATGAGCAGGAACGAGCAACTGCATTGATTCTTGCTCTAAGAGGCCCAGCTGCCGAGCTGTTGCAGACGATCCCCGTTGAATTGCACTCAAACCCGAATGCTATAATGAATGCGCTCGACATGCGTTATGGAGACGATCATCTAAAGCAGATTTATCGGTCACAGCTAAGGCATCGAATGCAGAAGTCTGGTGAAACCCTACAGCAGCTAGCCCAAGACATTGAGCGACTGGCACTTTTGGCTTACCCAGCCTACGACCCAGAACATCGAGATGATGCAGCGACAGAAGCATTCATCAGCGCACTAAAGGACCCGGAATTGCAACAAGCCGTGCGTTTAGCTCAAAAGCAAACGGTTAAGGACGCATTGGCTTACAGTCTGAACTTTGAGGCAGCAAAAAATGTGACTCGTACCACTGCCCGGGTTCGTGAGGTAGTGACAGACGAGTGCAGGTGCGAGCGCGTGCAAATTGAGCGAGATCCGCATGTAAATGGTGCGCCTAGATGCTGGAATTGTGGAGAGAAGGGGCACCTGCAAAGAGACTGCAAGAAGCGAAGAAAACCGAGCTATTGTCCAGGGTGTGCAGCTAGGAGGAGATCCAGACCGAGTCAGGAGCCCAGAATGGAAGCCCTTCAAACAGAGGGGTCGGGAAACATGTAAGAGCCAACTTCGTGGGGCAGAGGTTGGCTAGGAGGATCGACGTCCCCAGCACCACCATCACCGTGTCAAGACTACATCGTGGAGAAGCGGACTTATGCCTTCCGGGTCAAATTGACGGAGAACACTGCACCATAACAATCGACACTGGTGCAACCCGATCGATTATCCGACCAGACCTAGTTAGACAGCAACAACTTCACAAGGGCAGAATTTTCTCACTACGGACAGCTACGGGAGAAACTGCACCTGTTCATGGAGAGGTCAACCTCCAGATACAGTTGGGAGACCTTGTGTTCCGACATAATTTTCTGGTCGCGAACATTATGGATGACTGCATTCTCGGAATGGATTTTCTGCGACCACATGGAATCACGTTGGACTTGGGCCAACGTGTATTGAAATGGCAGAATGTCGAAGTACTGATGGAGGATCCCAGCGTCCAAGTCCCCAAGATGAATGTAGTGGTATGTACTGACACTGATGTACCGAATTCTTCCGAAAGCATTGTATGGGCCAAGCTTGATGGTGATTCTGGAGACCACCGATCTTATCTGATAGAGCCAACGAAGACATCTGCATTGCGCAGTTTGATTGTAGGACGAAGCCTTGTAAGATCTTTAAGGAACGGATATGTGCCGGTTAGAGTCCTTAACACCGCAGACTCAACCACGAGCATCAAAGCGGGAGAAGTCATCGGCAGCTGCCAGCCTGTTTCCACCATCACCTCTTTGGAAGCTACTCACGGCCATCATTGGAAAAGGAGGCAAGACACAGACAAAGCCCGGGAATCCACGTCTGCAATATTGAAGCAAGCCAAATTGCCGGTGCAGCTATTCAAGCGAGCCTCTGATCTGGTCACCAAGTACAGTGACATCTTCTCAACAAGCCCGGATGACCAAGGCCGAACGAGTTTGGTAACTCACGTCATAGATACACAGGGAGCCAAGCCGATTCGACAAGCACCAAGACGTCTCCCTATAGCCAAACAGGGAGAAGTGAGCGCGCTGATCTCGGACATGGAAAAACAAGGCATTATTGAACCTTCTGTAAGTCCATGGGCCGCGCCTGTAGTTCTAGTAAAGAAAAAGGATGGTAGCACTCGCTTTTGTGTCGACTATAGGCAGCTTAACGACGTCACTAAGAAAGATAGTTACCCGCTCCCACGCATCGATGACATCATGGACACTTTAGCCGACGCAAAATGGTTTTCTACACTCGATCTCAAGAGTGGCTACTGGCAGGTAGAAATTGACAAGAAGGACCGAGAGAAGACCGCATTTTCAGTTGGGACCGGATTGTGGCAATTCGTGGTGATGCCGTTTGGGCTTTGCAATGCTCCAGCCACTTTCGAACGCTTGATGGAATACGTGCTACGTGGTCTAACCTGGAAAACCTGCTTGGTGTACCTAGATGACATCATCGTCATCGGGAGAACGTTCGAAGAGCATGTGCGGAACTTAGAAGAGGTTTTCTCCCGACTGCGACTGGCACATTTGAAACTTAGTCCCGACAAGTGTACCCTTTTCGCAGCTGAAGTAAAATACCTGGGACATGTCGTATCAGCTGAAGGGGTCAAAACAGACCCTGAGAAAATTGAAGCCGTGAAAAGCTGGCCAACACCAAACAACAAGCGCCAACTACGAAGTTTCCTGGGCCTGGCAACCTACTATCGAAGATTCGTCAAAGACTTTGCCAAAATAGCTAAGTGTCTTCATCAGCTAACCGAGAAAAATCGTCCGTATGTCTGGAATGAACAATGCCAGACAGCCTTTGAGACCCTGAAGGAAAAGCTATGTGAATCACCCGTACTGGCGTATCCGAAACCCGGAAAAATGTTTGTGGTTGACACCGATGCAAGCAACGGCGGTATTGGAGCTGTACTCTCCCAGCAGATCAATGGCGGAGAAAGAGTCCTCTCGTATTACAGTCGAGTTCTTTCAAAAAGTGAGAAGAACTACTGTGTGACCAGGAAGGAGCTATTGGCTATAATAGAGGCCACCAAGCAGTTCCACAAGTACCTATATGGCCAGAAATTTGTTCTTCGAACGGACCATGCATCATTGAGATGGCTACTTAACTTCAAAAACCCCGAGGGACAAGTTGCGAGATGGATCGAAAGATTGCAGTCATACGACTACGAAATTGTTCATCGAAAGGGCGGAGTTCATGGAAATGCTGACGCCCTATCTCGTCGCCCATGTCCAGCTAACTGCAAGCATTGCCGACGGATTGAGGAAAAGGAACCGCCCGTTGATCTGCGACTGATAACGGCCGAATTCGATGAAGGTTGGTCATCGGAGGAGATTCGAAATGCCCAGCTAGCCGATGAAGACATCGGACCATTGCTCGTATGGAAGGAGACGACTGGGCGACCTGAGTGGAAGGACGTTTCAACGCATGGCGCAACCCTGAAAAGCTATTGGGCACAATGGAACTCCCTTCAGGTGGAGGGTGGTGTACTCAAGCGGAAATGGGAAACGGCAGATGGCAGCTCCTATAGGATGCAAACTATACTACCCAAAAGCCGAATCCACGATGTGGTAAAGGAAATGCATGAAGGATCCTCGGGAGGCCATCTTGGTGTTAACAAAACCTTAGCGAAATTGCGGGAAAGATTCTACTGGCTCCACGCTCGAGAAGACGTAGAGGACTGGTGTCGCAGATGCACCATTTGCGCTTCCGTCAAAGGCCCAAAACGACGACTGAGAGGACAAATGCAAACCTATAACGTAGGCGTGCCATTCGAAAGGATTGCTGTTGACATCGCTGGACCCTTTCCTGAATCTGAATGGGGAAATCGATACACGCTGGTTGTAGCTGATTATTTCAGCAAGTGGCCCAAGGTCTACCCCATTCCCAACCAGGAAGCAACTACGGTAGCCGAACAGCTAGTGTTAAATTGGGTCAGCAGGTACGGCGTGCCTTGTGAACTACATTCGGATCAAGGCCGAAACTTTGAGCCACTAGTTTTTAGCGAAATGTGCGAGCAGCTGGGAATACGGAAAACGAGGACAACACCGCTGCATCCCCAATCCGATGGAATGGTGGAACGTTGCAACGGCACGCTCAATAAACACCTTGCCAAGATGGTTGACGAGAACCAAAGGGACTGGGACCGACATATCCCACTATTTTTAATGGCATATAGAGCCGCTGAACATGCGTCGACGGGCCAAGCCCCAGCCAAAGTCATTTTTGGAAAGACTATTCGTTTGCCAGCCGATATAAAGTTCGGAACACCCCCTGAGAAACCCCAAACGGTTTCGGAGTACGCAAGTGATCTAAGACAACGGTTGAACCAGATACATCGGACAGTGCGAAAACACCTCGAATCGGCTACTGACCGCATGAAGACCAGGTATGATCTAAAGGCTAATTCTACTGGCTTCCAGCAAGATGACTTGGTGTGGCTATATAACCCGCAACGGCGAAAGGGTAGGTCTCCAAAGTTGCAACATAATTGGGAGGGACCATACCGAGTTACAAAGCGAATCAACGACGTCGTATACCGAATACAGGAACATCGTAAGCCGAGAGCTAAAATGAAAATCGTGCATCTGGACCGTCTTGCCCCATATTACACCCAGGGAGAATTGACTACAAATAGCGACACATCTTTTCGGGGCGAAAAGAACTGAGATGGGGGCAGTGTTACATGTACAAATAATTACATGTACAAATAATTCTGCGAGCTACTGTCGCAATTATTTTCATCATCATTAAGAACGTCAACAAATGAATTTACTCGAACCCGCGAGTAAATTCAACAAGCATAATCAACATCTGCAAGCGACGTCACTCCATTCATGAATTTGCTCGAACGTACCAGGTACCTCTCGGTAGAACGTTCGCCAATATGCGAGAAATGGGTGAATACTTAGAGACCCTATATAAAGGCGAGCTGAATGAATGGGAGAATCATTCATTCGACCGCGATAAGAACTGCGTTTGTGTGTGGGAAGCGAAATTATTCGAGTAGTAGAAAAGTGATTTTTGTAATAGTGAAGTGATTTAGAAGACAATTGCGATAATAAATTTATGGACAAGTGTTAGATAATTTTAATAGTGACAATTAAAATTAGTGAAAGTGTTAACTGATTATTGTGCATTTTATTTAATTAAATAAACACTTTTAACTTAAATTAAAAGACATTGCGTTTTCACTTTCCCGGAACATTAAAATTATTGGCCGCGAACCAAATAACACGCGACAATATCATCCCTCAAAAAGATCCGCACAAGAGCTAAATTGTAAAAATAAACAAAAATTTTAGTAAGCTGGTATTTTGTTGAATGTGCGTTTTGTTCAATGACACATTTTAATCGATTTTGCATACTGGAGATGATTTGCCGCAGGTATTCCACATCCATTCTCACCCATTCTTCGCGAAGCCTTTTCTCAAACTCCGTTTTTGAACAAATTTGCGTGCTATGAACTCTACGGTCCAATTCATCCCAGAGATTTTCAGTGTGATTACAATCCGGTGACTGAGGAGGAGGATGAACCACTTTAGGACAATTATACAGCTGCCATTCTTGAACAATGCGTGCCTTATGTTTGGGATCATTGTCTTCGTAATATTTGAACGAATCCAAAATACCCATTTTAGCAGCGCTTTTTCGCAAATTATTCTTCAAATTGTTTAAATATCGACGGGAATCCATGATACCATCTATAAATACTATTTCGCCAACACCACGAGTAGATACGCATCCCCAAACCATCAAACTGCCACCTCCGTGTTTCACTGTAGGCCTGAGGTTAATTGGACTCAATTCTTCATTGGGCTTACGCCACACCATAACACGTCCATCCGAGCCAAAAAAATTGAATTTGCTTTCATCGGCAAAAATCACATCCTCCCAATAATTGAGTTCCTTTAATATAAATTATTTAACCAAATTTAAACGCTTTTTTCTATTCACTTCGCTGATGAATGGTTTCTTCCGTGCAACACGTCCATTGTATTGAGCATTTCTCAAAACTCGTCGAACTGTATCACATCCTACTTTTTTCTTAAATTCTGCGAACACTTCACTCACAAATATTGGAGCACTCAGTTCAAGCGTCGTTAGAACCTTTGGGCGACCAGGACTATGCTTCAAGTCTATTCTGGCTTCCTCTTTTTACCTCCGGAGAATGTCGTAAACAGTTCTACATTTCATGTTGAGGCTCGAACATATTTCTGCCACATTTTTACCTTCCATATGCTTGGAAAACCACCAAATTGATCTTCTCTGGAGACGTGTATATGCCCATTTTAATTTAAAAATCACAACGTTTTTTTAAGCTACGAACAACACGCGGTTTGTAATCAATATTAGATATGATCTGCCCGGATCTATTACGACTTTATCATTGAAGGCGATATGCTATAAAGAGGTCACTCAAATGTGTTCTTTTTACATAAAAATGCACATGTTTGCCCAAGTTTCCTTGTTGTGCGGATCTTTTTGAGGCGTCATATTTTTGTGCTTCTATTTTAATCTTTCGTTTTACTTCTCATTTTGCGGTACATTTTCTTTTTTTTTTGAGTAAATATCGAGCTGATGTTTTGTTCAATTAATAATATTTCCTTTTTCTTTTTGTGGCATGGGTTGAAGCATAAATTGAAAAAGAAGGAACATTTCTTAATTGTGCGGATCTTTTTGGGAGTCACTGTATATTTAAAGGGAAAAGCTAGTGTCTTATTTGCAAGCGCCGTAAAATTTAGATTTTATATTTACACCATTACCACCATTGCGAAAAAAGATTGGAGAAATTCAGCGGTTGGGGTAAATTCAGGAGTGTTGCGAAGAGCTCCGATTGTTGATTCGTGGAAAATGTTGACTGCTAGATTTACATTAGGATTAACGGTTTTTTTGTATAATTTATAGGATTATTTGGTTTAATTTATAGGCTAGCAAAGGAATTTCAGAAATAAATATATCTGATGGGTTCAAATGGAGCCAGCTTAACTTTATTTGTATATAAGTAGGAAAAAGCGAATACGTTATAATTTTTCGCAGACAGCCAATTATTTCTTACACATTTGAGTAAATGGACAGTGCCGAAACAGAAGAAAACTGTGCAGTGATGATGTTGAGGGTTTTGGATGTAACCCTCAGAATAAGGCATGAATCGTGGGAACAGTTGTTGATTGACACGATTGTTATCAGTCACGATAATTACAATAATACTCCAGAATTTGTAGTTTGAATAATAATAATAATAAGATCGATGTCGCCTTTTGTCAAATTGTAAAGCTCGAAACCGGCAGTAGATTTATTATTTCTTTGAAAGAACCAAAGCACGATTATATCTTAAAAGTTGTTACGTGTGCAAAAGATGTGTCTTTATCGATCTGATGTTGTTACAATGGTCTCATGGACATTAGTGCTGCCATGACGACAGTAGTGTTGCCATGACATCTCCCTTTATGAAGATAAATTGCTTAGTTAATTTATATGAAATTAGAAGACTCCATGAGTAAATTTGAATCAATTACTTACTTATTTCTAGATATTCATTCGTTCTTATTCTGTATTTTTTGCAAATTTAAATTTAAAAGTAAAAAAAATAATTAAATCCGTTATTACGTTAAATTATGAATAACGTGAGAAAACTTCTAAGAGTTAATTTCAAAAGTTAAAGTACTTAGATTATCTATTACATATATCTGATTTTAGTGACTGTATGTGAAGCTGTTGCGTTGATTCATGATCTGTGCGACTGTCTGGCCTACTGGTAAATTCGGTGACGCTTCATCCGCTGAAGCTACAGGTGATGATAGTTGATCAATGTATATATTTTGATTTGGTGTTGTATCTACCGCTTGATTTATTCCGATACCAATATCGCTTGGTAAGTCCACTCGGGATTTTCTTAAACGATGATGAATTCGACGGTACGTAGCTCCATCGTCAGTTTGAACTATCACTGGTCATGAGAATAGAGTTGCTCGAACCACTTATCCGCTGACTCAACTGCGATGTCCAGTTTGGATTTGAATTCTAGAACTAACTTCCAAATCTTTTGCTGCCTTCGTCTGTTGATTACCATAACTGTTTAGGATGATGCGTAGCTTGCATGGTTTGGCAGGAACGTCTGAAAGACTGCTGGTTTTAAACACTTCTTTGGCACTGGCAAAGTTGATCGTGTGATACGACTGATCGATCGTTTGTTGCACGACTCAAGCGTTTCTGTTTTTGGTGTGTTCCGTAATAGCAGTAGCGCCAAATGAACATCGTGGCTGTCCTTGTGACATTTTTTCATGAGATTCTTCGCGGTTTGTACGAAACGTTCACTGTGCCCATTCAAACGTGGCAAATTTGTCTGGACGTGATGTGGTTGAAATTTCAGGTTTTCTTGAATTCGGCGAATTTACTTGATGCATACTGCGTGCCATTGCCACTTTCGAGTGTTTCGGGTATACCACGTTTTAAACTCATCTATGGGTTCCGCTGTAGTCGCAGTTTTGAGTCGTTTAAAATCAAAATACACCGATCAATTATCAGCAATTTGTAGATAATCGTGTCCTTTGAAAGAAAATAGGTCGCATTATACGATTTGAAAAGGATAATCTGGAGCCGGTTTCTCGTGAATAGGCCCCCGAATGTTGCTGCATTGATTTTGCTTACAGATATGACACTTTTCGATAAAATCGATAATTTTTTTAGTGTTATTCGGTCCGTTAAGAGACTCTCTAGCCCGTGTCAAACAGTTATTAATTCCTGAGTGTCCTGAATGAGCTGTTTCAATGATACTTTGCCTCTCACAAGCTGGTACTACTAACTTTTCGCCTTTTAATAGTGAAACATCGTAGCAGAATAGTTCATCATTGAAATGGTTTTTTGCTGTTTCTTCGACGGATTCTGTTGGCCAACCTTTTAAAACGTGCTTGCTAACATACTGAAATTCAACATCGTTTTTTGTAGACACTTTGTGTCGATTAATTGCTTCTGCCGACAATGATATGATGATTTGGGGTTCCAACTCTTCTTCTTGGCTAGCCGTTAGAGTTAAACCGTCACGGCTGAGTAAGTCTACGATGTGGAGCTAAGTACCCTTAACTTAATTGACTTTAGCGCCAGATTGACGGAAGTCTAACAGGATACGCTGCATTATTGAATTCCTGATAACTCAAAAAAATTGAAGTTGAGGACCTGCCGTGATCCCTTCGAATCAAACACAGGTCATATTGGTTTTAAAGAAGTACTGTACTAACTATTAAATACTCGCGGGTATTATATAATAGTTTTTATTACTACTGTTAACCGGACTCCGTGAATTGACACTAGTGATAATCTGTCGAGAACTGCTTCTTCGGGTGACGTCCAAGTGTATTTATGATTTACTCCCATAGGAAGATTCAGATAAGAACCCGGCGAAGATATGCTGACCAAACCTTTCTTTTGAGAGTAAACAATGGCTTGAAAATTTGCTGTCTTATCTACATCTTCGTGGGTGATCTTCCGGTCACTTATAACGTTTCTTGTAATATTAGGTTCTACAATGTTGCTTGAAAGATAAGGTTTATCTAAGGATATAACTTGCAATCTAGCTGGTACGTTTGATATCGACTTCTTCAAAATAGATTTTAGTGGCCAAGGATCTGTTTCAATTTCCAATGGTCGTCCGTTACCGGTAAAACGTGGAATTCTTTAACTGCTAACTGGATAGTTAACGCTTCTTTCTTGATCTGGGAGTAGTTCTGTTGACCTTCGGTTAATGATTTGACGGCGTATGCTACAGGTTGACCATCTTGAAGCAAAGCTGCCCCAATTGCTACAGAACTGGTATGTTAAAAATAATTTAACAGCTATTGTGACATTATAGTATCGCAATAGCGGTGGTGATGCCAGAATTTCTTTAATTTCCTCAAACGCCTTTTGATGAATCTCGTGCCATACCCACGGACTGTCTTTTCATAATAGATTTCTCTAAGGATCTGTAATGTGTGAAATATTTGGTATAAATTTACTTAGGTACGTTACCATTTCGAGAATCCATTGTAAACGATTTTTATCGTTAGACGTTCCCAAGTCGTGTATGGCTTCAACTTTTTCAGGATCTGGTTGTATACCCTTTGGCGTAAGTATGTGTCCCAGAAATTTGATTGTAGTTTTATTGAATTCACACTTCCGCAAATTTAAGGTAAGACTGGCTGCATGTAATCAATTCGTGGATGGTTTTAGCGACAATTAAAATTGCGTCCATTGCGTTTTCAGTGTTTTCAAGACTTTCTAATATTGTTGCTAGTAATTAGCTGAAAAATTCGGGCGGTGGAAAGACACCCAACGGTAATCTTAGGCAGCTGTATCGACCCCATAGCGTGGCGAAAGTGTAGTACTTTGAAGTTCTTTCGCTAACCTTGATTTGTTCAAAGCCGCTTTTACAATCAACTTTTGTGATGAATTAAGCGTCTTTGATTTTAACTGATATTTCTTCGACGGTCTTCAACGGGTAATGCCTCCTCTTGATATTTTTGTATAGCTCGACAGGTCGATGCATATGCAGATTTCTTCATTTTTTTCTCACAACAAGCGTTGGACACACTGGAGGAGTTGGTTCTGTATTAGGTTTGGTTACACCCATAGACACCATTCGATCGAGGCCCTCTTTCAGGTTGTTTTTTATGGCGCAGGGTACTGGTCTTGCTGGTAAGATTTTGAACTGTGGATTATATATGAAATCCACATCGTGTTCTTAATTTTTGATGCATCCGAGTCCTTCGAAAACTTCACGTTCTGGTGACACCTGATGAATTCTTTTGATTTACCAAAGTCTTACACAGGTTTTACGGCCTGGTATCGGTGAAAGCTGGGGCTTGGCGACTTTGAACGGCACTTGCGCGATTCGTTCTTGAATTGACATTTAACGGTTATTTTCCCCAAAACGTCGAACTTATGTTCACTCTATGAAGTCAAACGCTTCATTGGTGACGGTTGTAACTGAACGTTTAATCGTTTTCCTATTTTTCTGATGAAACATCGCCTATCCAATTTAAACGTCATTGCTTTATCTGCAACAAGAATTTTCTCAATCCGAACGTCGTGGTTGTTGGACTCTATTTGTGATACAAACAAATTATTGGAAAGTCGTACGTTGTTCACGTACAATTCGGTTTCCTCATCTAGTTCGCTATGCTCGCTATTAGTTCGGATCTCGGAAATCTTGTTTGCCTTGTTTTTCGTTTTACACACTATGCTGAAGTGACCTTTTTGTTACTCTTCGTACAAATATTGCTGAAAGCTGGACACTTGTTTATTGATTGTTTCTCTCCGGATCTTTGTCAAGTATTTTCTCTTATTTTTCGTTACGAATTGCGTTGACAGCGGTCAATGGATGCTGAATTTCCTGCAGCATCTAAGTGGCCTGTTCACTGATACGACACAGTTTTATTGCTGGATCCAATATCAACTTGGTTTCACTCAACAAGTTTTCACGTATTGTATCGTTCTTTACGCCGATTACCAAACGATTTTTGACTAAATCGCCTTCAAGGTCACCGAAACTACATCTCATGGCTTAAGCTTTGACTGTAGTTATAAATTCTTTGATAAGTTTGCCCTCCGCTTGTTGCAATTGATTGAACTTGTATCTTACGTAAGTATTGTTGATCTGTGGTTCGAATGTTGCTTTGCAATCATCGATGAATTTGATAACATTTTTAAGAGTCTGCATCTAATAAACTGAATGTTTCAAAGACTTTCGCTGCTTCATGTCCGATTGAACACATGAAATTAGCCGCTTGAATATCCGCACTCCTCTTCTACACTCTCGATGCTAATACATACCAATTGTACTGCTAGGGCCACAGTTGTCATTCCTGACCGCCGTTATCGTTGATAAATAAAGGTTTTGGGGGTTTTACCTCTTACATTGATGACGTGGTAGATGTTCTTGTAGTCGATGAATTTGTGCTTATACTGGGTACTGTAAATATTGTTCGCATTCTATCTTCTCTTGTTATCACTTGTTCGTCTTCTGACATAACCTCAAAGTGTGCGCTGCTGTGACTTGATTATCTAAGCCGCATTGTTGTTCTTTCAGTTGGAACCAATAGAACCGAATCTACTCAAACTTTCCCAATCACGTTTTAAATCTCGACTTTGTACTTTACAAATTTAATCAACCACTTCTGACAACATGCTACGTGTGCAAAAGATATGTATTTATCGCCGTTAGATTGTTACAATGATATGATGACATTAGTATTGAAATGGCGATAGTAGTGTTGCCATCCAAAGATAGGCAACTCAAATGACTGCTGTCTGGATGGTTTAAATTCAGGCGGTAACTCACGTTTTTCTTTTTCAAAGTGCCTGTGAAAGTGGAGTGTTTTTCTTTAAAAGTTTTGACCAATTCTATGGCAGCATACCGATTTTCAGCAGTGATGTTTCTTTTGGCTCTTGCAATTAGGGAAAAAGGGCGTAGAACTGCCTGAGTTGACCTAGATAGTCTCCTGTTTAATTGAGTCAAACCTTTGCCATCACAATCTATAACGAGACATATGTCGTCATTTAATAAATAACTATTGTTTTAAGTCCATAAGGCACATAATTCTGAGACCATTTTTGCTGGTTTATTTAGCATATACATTTGAAATTTGCACCAACCGCGAAGAGCAACCAGCATCTCAGCTACACAGGCGCAAGTTCCAATCGTGTAAATTTCCTGACAGTTTCGTATAATGCAATCAAAAACTTCTGAAATATGTGCAGCAAATTAAGTTCACATCGTTCTTTTGTTTTGGCGTCATCAAATCGAAGAATGTTCATCAAGATTTCCAGTCTGTTTTTACTCAAAATGCAATGCTAAATCACTTGTCCAGTGCCGTCAGTACTGTACCACGATTATTAGTGTTAAAGATTTTTCTTGAATGTTGCTGTGTAGAATAAAACCCAATGAAAGATCATGATCACAGGACTATTTTTGCAGTTCGACCGGATTCTTCTTATTTTTTCGTTAGTGGGTACAACTATTGTCTGTAGCATCTCATCCGTAAAAAAAAGATTCCAAATATCAAGTGGCATCGCAGAATTCAACAAGCTTTTTTTATATTCGGCGTTATCTGCACGTTGTTGTGCTGCAGTGTTCTTGCACGAGCGATGATTGGTTCCGATGCCCAGCGAAAACGTTAAGCAACAAAATAATCCATTTTTCTGTGCCATTCCTTACATTGGAACGTGAAGTCATCATCTGGTGAGTCACTTTCATGCTTCGCCTTTGGTTGAAATGTTGACCTTGAAGAAACTCTACCTACTTATCCGCCTTGAAATGAACTAGCTTCTGCTTCATCGTCAAATTTGATTTCAGAATCGGACTCTCAGTCGATAAGAGGCTCAATATCTTCGTTAAAATCAGGTTCCACGTTGCTAATATCCTTGTCCAGCGTATTTTCCTCATCTAACATCCACGTTTCTTAGAATTTTTTCTTATTGGAACGGTAAATTTGAAAAAATACTGGGAATCGAACCGGGACTGTCGGGTGTTTGAGTGCGGTTTCTGACTTCGCAGATATGTATATGTTTTAAATTATTTTCTGTAAAATAAATTACGCATACAATAGAGTCTATTGTGAAATTCCAAGATGTGGATCCTGGAATAGCATTTAGCGAACTCAATCGAAACTCAGCATCTTCAGAGAATGAAAACGTTGACTCAGTGCTATTGCCACCACAAATTACTGAGTTATAATTCGAGATACAACTGGACACGCAGCATTTTCTGGGCATACTTTGGAAGAAGCAAACGATGTATGTATGAATGGGATTAATGTTTTAACTTCTTAAGAGATAAGAGATTTTTGGGATATATTTATATTTATCCTCCTAACCCCTGGAGGTATTAAATGTTACTGAATTCGATGAAACTTGGTAGGTTTGTTTAAAAAGGTACTAAAATGGCAGTAAAAATAATGAAAAAAAATTTTGGACTGGAAAACTAGGTTTTTACGTAATATGAAAAGTTATACTGTGGTTTTAATTTTGCAGCCCTCTCATTGGCAACGCATTTGGGATTTTGTGTACTCTGGCAAATGCAAAGTTTTTCGTTTTTTTTTTGCGCAGCCTCAGGTTTAATATCAACTCTACGTTTTTTATGTGTTGGTGCTAAATCAACTTCTACGCTAGTATCCACTTTTTCTGTTGGAATTGCAGGGCAGCTTTCCATGATCAACTTTTCTCCTAAATTAAGTTTATATTTTCATAACTGCTCTATTTTGTAGTGCATAACCCCTTTGAAAGTTGACTATCGCGGTATAGTAGCCAGGCATTACAGACGGCTAGGTCGAACATGTGAAATATAAACCGTATGGTCCATTTTTTTGTTTGGCTCCAGTCTGGACAAACAGCAAGCAAACAGCAAATAATGAAAAAAATATTTGGACTGGAAAACTAGGTTTTTACGTAATATGAAAGGTTATTATACTGTGGTTTTAATTTTGCAGACCTCTCATCGGCATCACATTTCGGATTTTGTGTACTCTGGCAAATGCAAAGTTTTTCGTTTTTTTTTGCGCAGCATCAGGTTTAATGTCAACTCTACGTTTCTTATGTGCTGGTGCTAAATCAACTTCTACGCTAGTATCCACTTTTTCTGTTGGAATTGCAGGGCAGCTTTCCATGATCAACTTTTCTCCTAAATTAAGTTTATATTTTCATAACTGCTCTATTTTGTAGTGCATAACCCCTTTGAAAGTTGACTATCACGGTATAGTAGCCAGGCATTACAGACGGCTAGGTCGAACATGTGAAATTTAAACCGTATGGTCCATTTTTTTGTTTGGCTCCAGTCTGGACAAACAGCAAGCAAACAGCAAATAATGAAAAAAATATTTGGACTGGAAAACTAGGTTTTTACGTAATATGAAAGGTTATTATACTGTGGTTTTAATTTTGCAGACCTCTCATCGGCATCACATTTCGGATTTTGTGTACTCTGGCAAATGCAAAGTTTTTCGTTTTTTTTTGCGCAGCATCAGGTTTAATGTCAACTCTACGTTTCTTATGTGCTGGTGTTAAATCAACTTCTACGCTAGTATCCACTTTTTCTGTTGGAGTTGCAGGGCAGCTTTCCATGATCAACTTTTCTCCTAAATTAAGTTTATATTCTCATAACTGCTCTTTTTTGTAGTGCTTAACCCCTTTGAAAGTTGACTATCGCGGTATACCAGGAATTACAGACGGCTAGGTCGAACATGTGAAATATAAACCGTATGGTCCTTTTTTTGTTTGGCAGCAAGCAACCTGTCGGTGTGATCAACACAACCCATATTAGAGTTAGAGTTTAATAACCTCAGGTCGTCTCACAAACTGGTATTGCTTGATTCGTTTATTTCATCGCCTCCAGGTATCGCAAGCAGTATCCGAAACACAACACGATATCATCAGATTTGTTTTGTTATCAAGCTAGTTTGTTACAGCTAATGTTCCATTAGTTTTGGATTTCACTTCACTGTTACCTGTGGGTTTTTACATGAAAACATTCTCATCAGAGAGAGTACATCCTTTTGGTAGTCTGTTTTTCATTATTGTTCCTGAATCAGAGGTAATTCATTCAGGAGCTTTATAGTTGAAAAATATCTGTCAAAATACAGATAAAAAGCCATTCTTAGATTAACTGAATCGTTGGTGCCTGATCTGACAGAGCGAAAAACCTTGGGAGACATCATCAAAGATTTTTTCACCTTGATAGACCACCATATCCAATACGAGGCCATCCGGGAACGCGGCAACAAAACCCTTCATTCCCGCGGGATTGGTTTTGTTTGGTTAGTGACAGTGAATGGAATTATTATATCATCGATTGAAGCATGCTCTCATCTGTTTTGAAGATGACAGCCTTGTAATATTATTTGAAAGAGAGGGTAGACTTTCCATAGCTTTTTCTTTTTCTCTTCATCGATGACATCAATATCGCATAAAACTTTTAGCCCTGTTCTGATAGTATAAAATCGGTCTCCAGTCATTGCATTCGCAATCAAATTAATTCTTCACTTACAATTCCAATAGTAATCTATGATATGATAATTAATGGCAGCTATTACGATATACCAAGGAACACCGTCCGCTACTCTAAAGTTATATCCATGTAGTCCTTTCTTCAACACGCAAGCCTGATTAGTAGCCATAAACATTTTCTCCAAAATTTCATTATCAATGTTATGTCAATGTTAGTAATCATACCATTCCATGCTAGAAAGGTCTCGCTCCACATAATTAGGGCTTGACATAGGGTGGATTACAGGTTCAAAAGAATCTCTATACAATGCATCCGTTAAGTTCTGTGATGCTTCACCATTCTTATTCAGGAAACCAGCAGCTGGTCTTCTACCTCTTCGTTGTCGGCTCTGAAAATAACTTCTGGTCCGCGCTCGTGAACATTTCCCACGATTCAAGCATGAAATTGAAGAAGGGCTTAGTATTGGAAATGCAGTGTGTTCTGGTTCTGAGACATCATCATTTTCACAGGTTTCATTGGAAGATTGACTTACATGATGACCAACCTGATTTTGATAATACGTGGGATCATCTTCCAACTCGTCGGACGAGAAATCAGCCTCCACATCATTCAATATATTCAAAACTAAAAAGAAAAAATAAAATAACATTCACTAACAACGTATGATGTATAGGATATCAAGATGAATAAAGAAATCAATTTACAACCGATGTCATATGGGCAGGACATCAAAAAGTAAATTAGTGCAGTGAATGTCAAGAAGAGGTTAGATCAAAAATAGCTTTGCGTTCCGATTATTTATTCCCCAACCATTGGCAACAATGAAAATCATTAATTACTAATGAACGGTTACAACGATAACAATTGATTATTTACTTTGCTCCAAACTCAAAATGCTGCGCCTCTGTTCTTTTTCCATTTTATGGTGAAACTGTCACAAATGAACTATCGTAATCTTATTTTACTAAGAGTTAAGTTCGTAGACAGTGTGGCCACGCAGAGAAAAAAATTAGAAAATCACGCACTGTCACATGAGATGGTTTCTTTGTTGATGTCCTATACATAACCCGCCAAGGGTTAGGAGGTTGTTAAAACATTCGGAAACAAAACGAAACTCATAACGCTTCAAAGTTCAAAAGTTATTGTTTCACGCAATGTTTGGCACGTAGTTTGCTCCCACTGAAGTCAAATGGTTTAATTCAAAAAATAAGAATGGAAAAAGCCATAACGCATCGGGTCTGTGTAGAAATAAGTGTTAGTACCATGAATATTTTATATTGGTAAGTCTTTTTTGTCATTTTCCTATTGAATATTTCTTTTATTTAAAGTGGATTTTATTTAAGTACATATTGTCCATTATTATCTATGACCTTTTGCCATTTTTTGGGTAGAGCCATTATTCCATCTGTGTAGAAGTTCTGTGGTTTTCGGCGAAAAACTTGGCCAAATTGTTTCAGTCAATTTTTGAAGTGAATTTCTTTTCATTAAGGAAGTTTTGCAGAGACCGAAACAAATGGTAGACTGATGGTGCAAGGTCTGGACTATACGGTGGCTGCATCAATTGCTTGTTGCAATCTGGTTAATTGCTGACAGTACAGAGCCGAATTGAGTGTTTGGCTAGGTTCTGGCACCTCATGATCAACAATCCCCTCCCAATGCCACCATACACACAGCACAACCTTATTAGATGTCAATCCTGGCTTTGAAGTCGTTTGTGATGATTCACCTTTTTTGACCATGATCTTTCTTTTTTGACCATGATCTTTTTCGAATGACATTCTCGTATCTTACTCATTTTCATCACCCGTAATAATTTGCTTCAAAAATGGGTCGATTTCGTTGCGTTTTATTAGTATTTCCCAAATGGGAATTTGGTCGATCAAACTTTTTTGTGTTAATTCATGCGGCACCCAAACGTCGAGCTTCTTCGTGTATCCAGCCTTACGCAAATGTTTCAAAACTGTTTGGTGGTGGATATTCAGTTCGTTAGCAATGTTATGGCTGCTTATGTGTGGGCTTTCTTCAATTTTTTGTAAGATTTCATCGACTTTTTCAGTGATTGGTCAGCTGAGCGAGGTGCATCTTTGACATCAAAATTTCTAGAACGAAAGCGAACGAACGATCTCTTGGCAGTGACTTTTGATAAAATATTTTGACCGTAGACACCATAAATTTTTTTTACTAGTTTAGTGGTAAACCTTAGCGGCAACTAGAGCGTAGAATTAAAACATGTCCGTTCGTTCTGAATGCTAACAACGAGTGCTCTTTATTCATTTAGGCACACATACATACATATATTCATACACTTTATAAAAGGTCGCTAGGAACTTAGAGCTATTTGAATTCATTGTCTTAAAGCTAGTAATACACACTAAAACCTAATACTACAGCTCGTCCATCCTGACATCACACTCGACCTCGAGTGGCTATCCAGAAGGTAACGTCATCCAGGGTTTGATTTTCGAATGGTCGAACACGGACTCGAAAGGTTTTTGTGTTAATCTGAATCCTGGAACATCGGTTATGACATATCTATCTCTGTCAAGCCTGCGCTTTACTAAATACGGTCCTTTGTATTTAGGAAGAAGTTTACGATTAATTCCGGTCTCAGTAATTCTGTTTTCGATCATAACGTAATCTCCCTCATTATATATTTTCGCGGCGCGGCGTTTAGAATCATAAGCTGTCTTATTCTTCTCTTGCGTTTCTTTATTTATTTTAACTGCATTATTACGGATTTCATTTAAATCATGGTGATCATTATCGAGATTTTGTAAAAATTCGCGACCGTCAATGAATTTGCCTCTCTGATTAACACCAAAGAGCATTTTGCTGGGCGTTTCATTAATACTGCGGTTAATCGTATTGTTAAAAACGAATTCACAATCGGGTAGTATTTTATCCCATGGGTGGTTTTCTCCTACCAATTTCGCCATCATAGGTCGTAGGGTTCTATTAAGTCATTCAACTTGGCCGTTTGATTGGGGGCTTGCTGTCGCATTGAGAACATGCTCAATATTGTTTTCGTTAATAAACTCAGCAAAAGCATGGGAGGTTGTACACGTTCCTCTATCTGATATCAATCTTCTGGGTCTGCTATATATTTGAAAATAATAACGTAGGTGTTTGATAATCTCAGCCGTATTAGTGGTTTTCGTAGGTAACATTCGAGTAAAACGTGTGAACGCATCAGTTATTAGAAGGATGTATCTGTTTTTACTTTTTGTAGGCTCTAGTGGACCAAAATGATCAATGTGAATAGTGTCAAAAGGTAAATTTCCTTTATCGATATTGTGCATGAAACCTTCTGGTTTTCCGTGTTTTCCAGAATACACAATACATTTCAAACAGTTTTTGATATGTTTCGCCACTTTCTCGTTCATTCCGGGAAAGTAGTACGTACGTTTCAAAACCTCAATTGCTTTGTTTATGCCAACATGTCCTAGGTCATCGTGACATGTTTGTATGACAGGCTCAATAAAATCTGAAGGAACGTAAAATAACAATCGTCGTCCACTTTTCCGAAATAATAAACCGTCTTGCAAAGTGTACGTTGAATTTTCATTATTTGTCAAATTGCGTTTTATTTCAGAGATTCCCTCATCGGCTGACTGGTGAGTCTTCAACGCTTGAACAAATGAATGATCCTCAACCAAGTTACAATCGAGCTCGGCCAAAGGACTATATACAAGGCTTAGGGCATCCACATGCTGCATGAGGCCGGAAGAGCGGTGGACTACATTAAAATCATAATTTTGGAATAAAAGTACCCATCTGCTAATTTTAGGACTGATGTCCTTTTTGTCTAATGTCAATTTTAATGCATTGCAGTCCGTTACAATAGTGAATCGAATGCCATGCAAATATACTCGAAAACGTTCTAGAGCGTACACAATGGCGAGCGTCTCCAAAACATATGAATGCTGACGTTGTTCAGCTGCATTAGTACGTTTACTAAAGAAAAAGATGGGGTGTAGTTTTCCATCGGGCTGCTCTTGCAATAAGATGGCACCAAAACCATCCTTACTTGCATCCGTATGCAACTCAGTACGAGACGTTGGGTTATAAATTGCCAAAACTGGATTCGATACCAAGCAATCCTTCAAAACCTCAAATGAGTCGAGTTCTGTTTTCGTGAACTGGAAAATATCGCTTTTCAATACATCGTATAATGGCTTAGCCTTAATCGCGAATGATTCCACGAATTTTCGAAAATAGCTTGCCAGCCCTAAAAATCTTTGAAGAGACCTTAGGTTCTTTGGAATCGGATAGTCTCTTATCGCCTGAATGTGCGTATCACTTGGGGATATGCCATTTGCATCAATATTATATCCTAAAAACTCCATTTTAGTCCTAAAAAAATCGCACTTTTTAATTTGAAGTTCTAAAAGATTCTCAGTCATAACACGGAATACATCGGATAACGATTGAAAGTGTTCTTCTAAAGACTCGGTAGCAATCAGTACATCGTCCATATAAACGATGATATCACCACGGGATACAAGAGACTGGAAAACTTTGTTTATAAAACGAGAAAAAACGGCTGGCGCACTAGCAAGTCCAAAAGGCATTCTTTTAAATTCGTAATGCCCATTATGGGTAATGAACGCTGTATACTTTGAAGAATGTGGTTCCATTTTTACATGGAAGAAACCATCTTTAAAATCTATCTTTGAGAAGTAGTTTTTATTTCTCAATTTGTCGAGAATGTCTTCAATTAACGGAAGTGGATATCGGTCTTTAACAGTTATTTTGTTAAGTTCGCGGTAATCGACACATAGTCGCGTTTTGCCGCTTTTCTTTTTAACTAAGACAATACGACTTGCAAAAGGCGAACAACTTTCTTTAATAACACCCTTATTCAATAAATCGGCTATTATTTCTTCAACCTCCTTTTTTTCCGCGAATGATAAACGTTTCGGTGAAAAATGAATTTCTTTATATTCGGAAAGATTAATATTCATTTCGTAATCTATTTTTGGGTTAATATTACGCGGCGCGTTAAGGTATTTAGAATAGAGTTCGTTTAACCTACGTTTTGAGCAAAGATCAAGATTAGTATTCTCCGTTTCCAAACATTGACCTTCCGGTTCCGTGTAGCGATCGCATTCGATCTTTAAAATTTCGTTTTCAATTACCTTGACTAGCGGCCTGCTTCCATTTAGGTCTATATCTAAATCCTCTCGCTGGATGAACGGTCTCCCCAGAATAGCGTCGAAGGTCATCGTACCATCAGGCACTACAAAATAGAAAACTTTAGTTACAATTCCACATATTTCTGTTAATATATCAACGCTTCCTAATATTTCAACTCGCGAACCATTCACTCCACAAACACCTGTAGGTATGTCATTTTTATTAATTTCGCAAGGGACTTTCGATAGTTTTAACAAATTAACCGCGCTGCCCGTGTCAAATAATGCTTTGGAATGAATAGCTTGCGGTACATCAAGTTTAAAGTGAATTTTTACCACAAATTTATTTTCCGTAACATGCACATTCATGTTATTTGTTGAACGTTGTTCAGGACATCTGTCACTAGGATGAGAAGTTTTACGGCACGTTGAACATCGTGGACGCCTTTGGTCTCGGGGACAGTTAATTGAAATGTGTCCGGGCTGGTTACAATTAAAACACCGTATGTTTGACTTTCGATCTTCGTCTCGTGATCTTCCTTCAGGCTTTGTTTGAGCGTCTACTTTCATAGAGTCGTACCACCGAATCTTATCCAGCAGCTCCTTCTTTGTTTGCACTGGAGTTGTCAATAGTGATGTCAAAAACTTTTCGTCGTTCATTCCACGTGTGATGTACTTGATCAGCGCTACTTCATCCACATCACCTTTCGCGGCAAGTGCGCACATCATATGAAAGAATTGTTCACCACTTTGATCTTTCCTTCTTAGGCTTTTCCACAGTTCGTGATGAATGTCACCATTATTATATTTAACTGGGAAGTATTCTAATAATGCGGATTGAAAAGTTTCCCATGTTTCGTACAATTGTTGACTTTCTAACCAAATTCGCGCGTTGCCTCGCAACTTGGATGAGATTGCGAATAGCAGCAAGCGGTCGTCGATCCCGTACAATGATTGGATTGCATCTACACGTTGAATCCACTTATCGCTTGATAATCCATACATATCATCTGGATCGAAACAAGGTAATACCTCGGCTAAATCATGCGGCGTCATAAAATGCGCGTTAAGATTTGAAGTCATTTGGTTGCGTGGTGCGGCTTTTTCTTCTTTCGTTGCCATTTTTAGAGAACGTGATGGCGTCGCTGTTGGCGTTGCTTCGATTTCTATGTTCGCTTGTGCTTTGACATATGACGAATTTCTGATTCGTGAACTCTTCGGCGTCACATGCAAATAATTTTCAAGTTCAGACTTTTCTAAACGTTTTCGAAGAGTCTGCGTTTTTCCTGACGTTGAAAGACCGCGTTCGCTAAGCGCACTCCGTAACGCACGTTTTGAGCTCATCGGCACTCGAGTCAATCGTAGACACGCGGATTAACTTTGATATTTTCCATATATCATTATCCCACTTCTGAAACTTTAGTGGTAAACCTTAGCGGCAACTAGAGCGTAGAATTAAAACATGTCCGTTCGTTCTGAATGCTAACAACGAGTGCTCTTTATTCATTTAGGCACACATACATACATATATTCATACACTTTATAAAAGGTCGCTAGGAACTTAGAGCTATTTGAATTCATTGTCTTAAAGCTAGTAATACACACTAAAACCTAATACTACACTAGCCTGCGATGCACTCTCACCTGAATCGTTATGGTATAGTAACATATAACGATTTTTTCAGAAATTTCACTCATTTTTAAATGGTTACAATTTTTGACACGAATGACGAAGTACAAAACTGTCCTTATGAAAATTGTAGACTGGAATGTCACCTTTCAAACGCATGTCTGTTTCACTAAATCTGATTTGTAATTCCCAATATATGACAACACACACCATCTAGTGACAAAATACGCTCAATGCTTTTTAGACTATCCAATATAATTTATGCATGACAATCAAGTCAAGATGCACCCACTGCTTTGAGTCAGCACGCAAATATTACTTGTGCAATACATAATGAGGCAATCAAGTAAGTCACTGCCGATGAAAGTGTTCCTCACGAACCTATAAATCTCGAGCCGCCAATACAGCATGAGCCATTTAAGAACCGTAAAATTAACTGTAAAATGATATGAAAATATGGAGACAACAGCAATATCTGAAATTCAAGAGCAATAAAGCAACGAATGATTGGTAAAACGCAGTCAATAAGATCACAATTGATATCTTTTGAAGCAACAACAGCAAGCACACAATTATCCCCTTCCAAAACAGCCATAGGTCTGAAGCCTCAAATTCTTCGAGAACATATTGATCAATCTAACTTGGAAATAATATCATATGTAGCTTAAATGAGGAATGAAGAACCTACCAGCCCTGTGGAAGTATACTCGTATTCAGGGAATAATCATACCAGTGATGATCCTCTCCCTGCTTCCATACCAACAGATGATGTAAGTACAGTGAAAGAATCCGTTTCGATGATGACTAAAGTGGGTGCAAGAGGGACCGTGCGAGCAACGGAAATGTAGAGTAACCGAGCCACCGGTTAAGTAAAAGCCGGGATTTCTGGCGATGGGCGCGGGTGAAATGTTTTGTTTTTTTCGAATTAACCCGAGAACACTAAGCTTGGTTGTAGGACTGTCATTACTAAGCATGAGTCGAATCGAATGAAAAAGTAAAAGAAAGAAATTTTTATACAATATTCAACGTGTATTTAAAAAACATAAAATCAACTTCATTTCGAGTATAAAAATAAAGTAAAAAAAAATTCAGTAGCGTCGCTTTTAAAGGATTCCTTGCTTACAAACTAAAAGTGATGTTGTTTTGTACTTTTGGTTTCAAAAATTTATCCAAAAATAATACCGTATTCTGATTTTTAACCAAAAAGTATTGTCTAGAAATTAAAAATATATTTTTTGGCAAAAAATCACTAATGAATTCAGTTAATTTGTTTTCATAAAGCATACCAAAATTCATCAATATATTTTCCATTGATGGATTCCCAATTCCTCGAGTAATATATTTGATTGTTGCGCGTTCAGTTAACGAAGCGCGTTTTGCAATATTTGCAATTGCAAAGACATAATTCTCAAACGACTCGTCCACTGTCACCATGTGTAGGGAACGCACACAAAAACTAGTTTTAAATTCCATCCAAGTATTTGCCTCAGTTTCTGATGTGTGTTGCCATAATTTTGCAAAGCCCTTCAAACTTATTCTTCTTCTTTGTAGCACTACAGCCCCTCTCGGGCCTTCGCTTAGAGATAGTTCGAGTATCTCATTTTCATGACCGTTTTGATTTTTTCGGAAGTTGGTTCGGTCAGTACCATGTTCCCATGTGTTTGCTCAGCTATGATATGATCTGATTAAATCAGTACATATTACCACTGAGTAAACACTCGTAGTCTGTCCGAAAAATCTCCTGAACTAAATCACGCTGCTCCCAACGAGATTTGAACCTGGAACCTTCGGCTTATGAGGCCCTTCAAACTAACTGTAGCATAATGAATTACCGTATCCTCCGACCAATTGTAAATTGTGTTTAACTTTTCGATCTTCGACAGCCATAATTCCGAAGACATGCATGTCTCGCTGCTAGGATTGAAACATGAAATAATTTCATTCAATTTTAACGGGTGGATGAGTTTTTCCTTAGCGGATTAGGTTCGGAGCTACTCAATAACTAATTTTTCCGCTTTAAAAGCGCGTTCTCCCGTTCCATCAGCGGTTTCTCACGCCTTAACAACTCGATTTCACTATCGACACTCATAACGGATGTAGATTCCACTAAACGTTTTTCAATGTCTTTATTAGGGATTTGTAAAATAATTTTAAAAAATCCTACTAAAATCGCGTCCTGTCTATCCGTCCGTCCGTCCGTGTATCACAGCAATTTCAAATTTTCAAATTTTGTAAGCAGGTGTAAAGTGGTGCTCTCTTCAAAGTCCAACTGCAAAAATATCTTATAAGCTATTTAAGAGGGGTCTCCCCATATAGTTAAGTGGCCCCCGAAAAAAAAAAATCATCAAAGGAAGCCGATATGGGTATCAAATGAAAGGTCTTAATGAAAACTTTTCAAAACAGATCTTAATTTGACACTTTTTACTTCGAGGGGGGCACAGGGAGGGTAAATACACGAAAAATTTGTGAACATCCCCCCCCCCCCTCACGATTGGACACCTGTGATCCGAAAAACCTGAAAAAATTAAAGGGGTAGGTGTTTATGAGCACAACAACAACAAATTCGTTAGAAGTCAAAATTCGCTCAACTTTGTTAATAATAGTATGATATTCGAATTTCACATTTTCTCCAATAAAATCGTATAGGTATTGTTCCGGACATAAACACTTTGACTTGAAAACAAATTACTATTTATTTCACTTTAATTTATTTATAACTTAAATTCAAACACAACTCGTTATCTTATTATTTTAATTTCAACTATAAAATTTACTGATTGACCTTTTGTCTTTGTTCTTTACTTTGACCGTTCACATTCACCTTCAACCAACTAATGAGATAATATATGAACAGATTTTTCACTATACCGCAATTTTCAAACAAAGGAATTCGGTACTTTCTAATTCGCTATCAGTGAATTTCAAACTGACAATATCGTAATTCTAAATTCACAATATATCGTTTCTGATAAAATCATCACCGTGATCTTCAGTAACTGTTGACAATCAGATGTCAGAACATCTGTCAATGTTGATTGTGAGTGTCAACAACATCCAATTCAGGTAAGTTTTCTAATTTGAATATAAAAGAAAACGATTCTTTGTGTGTTTTTTTTTGTTTCAGGTATTCAGCGATGGATTGGCGGACAATTCTGAACATACTCCCCCGGATGAGGAGTTTATTGAAAACTCTCATCAGCCTTTACTCTCGAGTGCAGTTCCTGTAAATGTAAGCATTAGTTTGATAGTTTTATTATTTGATATACCTTTGATGTCAATTAGGCTCGGATGTTTGGTTCAGTGTTCTTTAAGTTTGGATCTGTGGTTCGATGCATTGGCATGGTGAAGTTATCCCACCTTATGCTGGGCGTCCACCTACACCATCATCGCGCTGTAGTTTGCGGCTATGCTCGTAGTGGTTACGGCAAATCGGTTCTGAAAACATGGGAAATTGATGGAAAGGTTGGGGAACGAGGAAGTGATAAATTGGAATTTTTGGCTATGATGTATATTGTGCTGGTGTCGATCGTTGTATAGGCAGTAATGCTATTTTTGTGATGGATCGTTTGTATGTTTTGCCATTTGCCCAAACCGTAACAACGCGTACTATTGCATCGGGACTCGGATGTACTTGCGTGATCCGAGCTAAAGGCCATCGGTAGGATGGCAGCTTCTCATGCTTTAAGATGCATAAATCACCAACTTTCACGTTGGTTTCTGTAATTAACCATTTCGGCCGACGTTGGAGACGACTCAAGTATTCCTTTTGCCATCGTTTCCAAAAATCTTGGGTAAGTTTTTGAGTCAGTTGCCATCGGTCTAAGTGATTGATATTGGCCATTTCGAATTCCCTTTCAGGTGGTACTCCCATAATATCACCAATGAGAAAATGGGCTGGAGTCAATGCAGTGATATCACTAGGGTCGTCATTTAGAGGGCATAAAGGACGAGAGTTGAGACAAGCTTCTATTTTAACTAACACTGTAGAAAGCTCTTCATATGTTAAAGGTACGTTGCCTACTATTCGACGTAAATGCAATTTAATTGAACGCACTCCGGCTTCCCAGAGCCCACCAAAATGAGGGGAAGCTGGTGGATTGAAATGCCATTTTACTCCATCATTTGCTAAGGTCTCAGCCGCATCAGCATTTATTTTCATAATGATTTTTAGTTCAGCAGCTGCTCCAACAAAATTTGTCCCACAATCGGAATAAATGTGTTTGCAAACTCCTCTTCTTGCCATGAATCTGTGCAGCGTTGCTAAAAATGTTGGTGTAGAAATATCACTAACGACTTCTATATGTATAGCCTTCACAGCCAGGCAGATAAATATTGCCACATAGCCCTTTGATATTTTGCATCCTCTTCCACGGCGATCTTTGAGATTGAATGGGCCACAGAAATCGATACCTGTGTGTGTGAACGGGCGTGATATAGTTACTCGAGCTTCTGGTAGATCTCCCATTAGTTGCGTCAAACCCTTTGCATTAGCACGAAAACAGCGGACACACCGGTGTATGAATTTTTTAATTTGTTTGCGTCCGTTTATTAGCCAGAATTTTCTTCTCAAATTATTTAGCATTAACTGCGTTTGTCCATGCATTGTTGATTGGTGTATCTGATTTAGAATTAGTTCCGTAAATTTTCCACTCTGAGGTAAGATTATTGGATATTTTTCATCGAAAGAGAGTTGAGCGTGTTGTAGGCGACCTCCAACCCTCATTATGCCCTTTTTATCTATAAATGGATTCAGATTAGCTAATTGGCCTTTATTTCCAACTGGTTTCAATTTTTGAAGATTTAGTAACTCTGCCGAGCATTCCGTTCGTTGAGCATGTCTGACCCAGAATTCAAAAGCATGTTTTAGTTCATCGCTAGTGAGATATGTTTGAGGGATGAGTCGATTCAATTTCGGTTTAATCGCACGAAAACAATAAGCGGTGATTCTTATTAACCTTGTAAGTGTCGAGTATTTTTTCAATAGATCATCCAAAAAATTGTCCTTTATTATTCCAATATTAACCATCGTACGTTTACGTTGCTCGATATCAGTTGATGGTATATCTTTATTTTCAGGCCAATCATCGATCGGTGCAGTTAACCAGCTTGGTCCGTGCCACCATAGTTTATTATTGACCAGCTCGTCGGGTTTAATTCCCCTTGAAGCTACATCAGCTGGATTGTATTTGGACGGCACATGACGCCACGGCACGTTGCCAACGTTTTCGACAATGTTAGCCGTTCTATTGCTGACGAAGATAGACCATCGGGTGGGATGACCTCTCAACCAAGCGAAAACAATCTCCGAGTCGGTCCATAACCAGGTGGATATCTTTTCCAATTCTAATGCCGTTGTGACTTCCTTTACTAACCGAGACAATAATACTGCTCCACATAACCCTAAACGGGGAAGAGTCACTGGTTTTACTGGTGCCACCTTGGTTTTGGCTGCAAGAAGATGAGAGGTGATCGTTGGACCTGATTGTGTGACTAAGTAAACCGCAGCCGCGTAAGCCCTTTGAGAAGCGTTACAGAATCCATGGAGAGATACAAGTGTGTCTGGTTGATATGTCACCCATCTTGTTATTTTAATACGTTCAATTGCAGGTAGCTGCGTCCACAAAGTAATCCATTCTGTGTTTAGGTGACTTGGTATTGGGTCATCCCAGTTTTGCCCAGACAACCAAAGACTTTGAAGTAATATTTTCGCCACTATTATGATAGGTGCTATCCAGCCTAGCGGATCATATAGACGTGCTATTTCTGATAGAATAGCGCGTTTTGTGTACGTTGTTAGTTGTTCACGCTTCTTCAGTCGATACGTGAAGTAATCCGTCAATGGAAACCACATAACTCCTAACGATTTGTACCCTCGATCCATATCAAAGTCGATTGCTTCCTTCATCTCTATATCCTGTGTTGGGACTCCTTGCAAAATTTGTTTGTTATTTGCTATCCATTTTCGTAATTGAAAACCACCAGAGCTCAGTAATTCAGTCAATTGGTTTCTTTTGATGATGCATTCTTGTAGGCTATGTCCTCCGGATAGCAAATCATCCACATAAAATTCGTTTAGTACCGATTCGCAAGCAACAGGAAATTTTTCTTTTCCGTCCATCGCCAGTTGGTTTAGCGTGCGTATTGCAAGAAATGGGGCAGACGTGGTTCCAAAAGTCACTGTTGTAAGGCAGTAGTCTTTAATTGGTTCATTCGGTTGAGATCTCCAGACAATCTTTTGAAAATTCGCATCTTGAGGATGCATGTTCACCTGTCTATACATCTTTGTGATGTTAGCCATCATTGCAAACTGCTTCAACCTCCATCGGATGATGATTGACGTCATGCTCTTTTGAATAGATGGTCCAGTCAACAAAATATCGTTGAGTGACACTCCAGAACTCGTTTTCCTCGACGCGTCAAACACTACGCGTAATTTGGTTGAAGTACTTTCTTTATATACAGCGTGATGTGGGAGAAAATTGGCTGTGGTGATTTTCCTTCCAGCTTCGAAAACTGACTCTTCACAATAAGGAACTTCCTTCATGTGGCCCAAGTTGATGTATTCCTGAATTACGGTTGAGTATTCTGCATAAAGTTCTTTGTTCACGGCAAAGCGTTTTTCTAATTTCAATAGGCTTGTTACTGCGCTTGTTCTAGAGGTTCCTAACTGATGCTGGCAATCCATATTTTTGAAAGGTAATCGGACCTGATATCGTCCGTTTGACTCCCTTTGTACGTGAGTTCGATAGTGTTGCTCGCAAGCTTCTTCTTCCTGCGTCATGACTCGGCTTGTTCCGACTTCTTCAATTTCCCAAAATCTCTTTAATTCTTCGCTGATTTCTAAGTTTCGGTTTGTTTCAATTGCAAATGTATGTAATATTTGGGTGTCGCCTATGTCAACTTTCCCAGATATTATCCAGCCCAATTTGGTAGATTGGAGCACTGGCCCTTGTTTCAAATTCCTAATACCTCCGAGGATTATTTGTGCATAAATGTCTGCTCCTAATAGCAGATCAATTTTGCTGGGTCTATCAAAGTGAGGATCAGCGAGGTCTAAGTGTTCAATTTGTTTTCTAATGGACGTAGAAATAGTATGTGATGGAATAAAGTTAGTCAATTTATTTAAGATGATAGCCTCTATGGTCAAATGTTCATTATTTCTGAGATATAACTTCATTCTCAATTTTCCATTTGTCGAAATACCCTTTGATTTCCCAATGCCTGCTATAGTGGTGTTTGTGGATCTTCGCTTAAGTCCTAATCTTTGGGCTGCGCATTCTGAAATGATTGACGTTTGTGACCCTTGATCTAGTAAAGCACGGAGTGTCATGTCTCCATTTGAAGTCTCTACGTTCACTAAAGCTGTCGCTAATAATTCCGTTTGCATATTGTCCAAAATCGGAGTGTCCATTGTAGCGGCTGTTGGTGATTTATTCGATAAGAGGTTTCCGGACCCATCCAACATCTGTGATTGTGTGCTATGTGTAAATGCCATTGTGGGTTGTTCATCAGGTGCTGCCATTCGTTGTTGCTCATTGAAAATTCCAGAACTCGATCCCTGAGTTTCGTATCTAGGTGACATGTATGTTCGATGACTGACGTCGGTATTGCTTGTCATTTCAGACCTGTGAAGTAGCGTGTGATGTGCTTTCTTACAGCGAAAGCATCTAGTTTTGCTAGGGCATTGCCCAACCAAGTGTCCCTTTTCCAAACAATTCAGACATAAGCCATTCCTTTTAACCGTATCAAATTTTATTGAGTGACTAGCTTGTTGAAACTCTGTACATTGTCTGAGATGATGTGAACCCTTGCAGAGGGTACAATTCAATCGTTGACCTGTCTTACTTATCAATACATTATGAACAGTTCTGTTTGGTCTTTGTTTATCCATTCCAGCAGCCTCCAACGCTCTGAAACGAGATTGCATGAAATCCTTCAGCCTTTGAAATGACGGTGGTTCAGGAAGAGAGGCTTGCTGTTGTTCCCACAATTGGCGTGAATCAGTTGCCAAACGTTGTGTTGTGAGATGAATCAACATCGCATCCCACTTATCGTCAATTTTTAAGTTATTTATTGCTTGAACACAATCAAGCGTTCTATCCAGTAGTAGCTTTATTGACGAAGCAGATTCATTAGCGTTGCTTAACGTTAGTAATCTTTTCAGCTGCATGTTCAGGAGGACCTGTTTGTCATCGTATCGTTCTAATAGAAGCTTCCATGCCGAGTCGTAATTGTCATCGGTGACTGAATAATGTTTCAGTAGCTGCTCGGCTTCTCCTGCAAGACTACATTTCAAATAGTGCAACTTTTCCACTTTGGCGATATTTGTTTTGCTGTGAATTAACGATGTGAATAGGTCCTTGAATGCTGTCCAATCACTGTATCCCCCACTGAATTTGGGTAAATTTATTCTAGGGAGTCGAACGTCTGTCTCTTCTGAAGCTTTCGAGGGTTGACTTTGTGTATTCTGATTGCCTTGCATTCCTTGCGATTCATGCTCTATACGCAATTCCTCCAACTCCGTTTCGAAATTCAAATTGAACTCTTCGAAGGTAACATACACATTTTCCGTAAAATATTCCCGTGTCAAATCTTCCTTCCCTTGAACCAATGCGAATATTTGATCATGAGTTTGAATAAATGATCGACGGACCTTTTGTACCCGTTGTATTAGTTTATTAACGTACGCCAACGTTTTACGGGCTTTGGAATCCTTTCGGAAATTATTATACATTTTACGTATTTGCTCGTTTAGTACGTCTTGTTGCGCTACTAAACGTTCCATTTTTGGTGCTTGCCGTAGTTTTAAAATACTGTACTAGGAAGAGTACGTGTTAAAGTCGGCAGATTGCGTTCGGCTTACAATTTCTTGTCTGTGACGACCAAATTTGACCTGTAATATGCTATTTCTTATGATCAATATTCGGTCACTATTATTCAAACAGTCGATGTTGCTTATGTAAGTGTTTGAATACTACGTCGAACACTTTGCACAGTTTAATTCGTGCGGTTTTAAACACCAACTGTTCAAAATTAAAATTGAAGCAATCACCAGCTATCACAATTATGTCCAACACTGCAAACAAAGTTTGCTTGGCGTCTTTTAACGCTCAGAATTGAAAAACTTTCAAACAGTTATGTATAATAAATAAAATTCGAAATAACGTTTATAATTTCATTTCTTTAACGCACAGCAGTATGAAACTTTCCAAACAGTTATGTATAATAAGTAAAATTCGAAATAACGTTTATATTTTCGTCTCTTTGACGCACAGCAGTATGAAACTTTCCAAACAGTTATGTATAATAAATAAAATTCAAAATAACGTTTATATTTTCGTCCCTTTGACGCACAACAGTATTAAACTTTCCAAATAGTTATGTATCGTAAATAAAATTCGACACAACGTTTATATTTTCGTCTCTTTGACGCACAACAGTATTAAACTTTCCAAATAGTTATGTATCATAAATAAAATTCGACACTACTTTATATTTTCGTCTTTTTGACGCCCAGCAGTATGAAACTTTCAAACAAAGGACAAATAAGGAAAATGGAAAAGGACTTACCAGACCTCCTTGCCGTTAACCATATGTCCTGGGTTTAATTCACCACGCGGCCCGGAAATTAAATAATACCACGGAGCAGATTATTTAAACACATATGTATGTTCTAATTGACAAGAAATTATATCCGGCTCGACGGACCAAAAATGTTCCGGACATAAACACTTTGACTTGAAAACAAATTACTATTTATTTCACTTTAATTTATTTATAACTTAAATTCAAACACAACTCGTTATCTTATTATTTTAATTTCAACTATAAAATTTACTGATTGACCTTTTGTCTTTGTTCTTTACTTTGACCGTTCACATTCACCTTCAACCAACTAATGAGATAATATATGAACAGATTTTTCACTATACCGCAATTTTCAAACAAAGGAATTCGGTACTTTCTAATTCGCTATCAGTGAATTTCAAACTGACAATATCGTAATTCTAAATTCACAATATATCGTTTCTGATAAAATCATCACCGTGATCTTCAGTAACTGTTGACAATCAGATGTCAGAACATCTGTCAATGTTGATTGTGAGTGTCAACAACATCCAATTCAGGTAAGTTTTCTAATTTGAATATAAAAGAAAACGATTCTTTGTGTGTTTTTTTTTTGTTTCAGGTATTCAGCGATGGATTGGCGGACAATTCTGAACAGGTATCCTTAAACTAAAAGAAATTTGATATTAAAGTGGTCCTACTAAAGGTCCTTAAACTTTGTAAGTTTGACAAAAATCGAATAATATACACGGAAGTTATAGCCATTTGAAATTTCTCCAATTACAACATTTTGGTATTTTATGGACTTTCCATCGAATCAGACACTGCAGTTTTTATTTGATCTTCTTGAAATTTTCAAGTAAGGTCAATAACATTTATATTTTTGAGAATTCTTGATTTGAGTGATTTTTGTTGGTTTTCAACAAAATGGCGACCGTTGAAAGTAGAAAAACAATGGATTTTCTTTTGAACGTGCACATCTCTTTGACATATTTCTTGACGTTATGTAATGATTTTCTACCTTTTAGGTTCGAACGCGGAACCGACCTCTCATCGGTTCGAGACGTTAAGTCTGAGTAGTGCCAACGGATGGTACCAACAGGTCAACCAATCCGTGCACCGTAACCCATTCACGCGGTGGCTGCTTGTCGGCCAGCTAGTTCGGAGAGGATTTCGGTCGCGGGTCTCCGAATGGGTTACGCTCAATTACAATATTTTCAGCCACCTGAACCTGCCCGTTTTCAAAACGCGTTATCAAAACAAAACCATACGGAGAAGAACCTACTTTACGTTACTCCGTATTTCTTCATTCAGCCAGTTAAAGTACAAAAATCTAATTTCTATTTCGCGTTCCCGAAGTTTCGACGCGGTACCGAAAAGTATGCTACTCGAAATTAACCCGACGAAAACTACTCTAACAAAATGTCAAACCTACAAAGGTACCGCGTACCGCGCGCGACGCGAAACCGACCTCCGCGGATTTGTCGAAACCCTACCCTCGCGACGGCATACCTACCCTGCACTCTCTCTTCCCACTGAAAAGGAAAGTCGTGATTATCTTTAGCAATTCATGGTTTTATTTATTATTTTACGTTTTACAATATAGTGAGAAGATATTAATCGGTTACACCTTTAGCCTTTTATATTTGTACAAAACATCAAATATTCCAGCTCCAGCGCGTACAACTTTTACTCATTTTATGCATTGTGTAAATTAGTAGAAACGTTTGATATTATAACATTGGTAGGTTTCTTTAATTTTTTTGTATCTTCATAAAATAGGTGTACCATTGCATTTTTGCTCTTGCCTACAAGTTATTTAGCGCTGTCTTATTATTGATAATTCTTATAAATGAAAGGAACTCAGGAATTTCTAATTGTATGGAAGGTACAGTTCAGTCAAAAGTATTGGAATCTACTCAGGCAAAGTTTAATGTTATAGGTATGTACTCATGAGTCCATTATTATACATACAATTTTCAAACCCGTTATTCCCGAAAAATTATGATTAATACTTTGTTTAATATAACGATTTATTCGATAATAATTATTAAGAAAAAAAAGTAAACGAATCCCGACTACATTAACAGATTATTTGTCATAATTACATTTAATCATCGGTTTTGGTTTCTCAACGCAATTTTCGCTAATGCAAATGTGTTGAATAAATTAATTATGTTAAACGATTCCATTCGTATCAATATTTGTATTGTTTTGCCACTCGTATATTAGAATATCATCAAAAATTATTTTTATCGTAATAGAGTAAACTTATATAATCTTTTAAGGAGGCAAAAATCGAAAATCAGTCGACTGATATTGAAAATTACTAGGAAGCGATTAAAATAACTGGAATTTTCGTTCCTATGGCAATCAGAAAAAAAATAGTCTGCTCCTGGACACTATTGAAAATATACGAGTATTATACATACATGCTCACTCCATGTAAGTTGGTTGAGGTAAAAACAGTTGTCATGGAACTAAAAATAACTAATTATCAACCTCCGAGAACCGCCCATCGTAATATCTTATCTTTGTCTAAACAATAATAGGTAATTCAATTGTGTACTAGGAGCCGAGTTGACAGAGGTTGTCTGCCCGTCGTTTAGTCTCCGATAATGAAAAATACATTAATTACCGTCAGTCAAGTTTCTACGAAATAACAAATAAATGTCTTTGGAATCCACTTTAAGAGTTCCCGGAGGTGTACATTGATTTTATGGCATGTGCAAAGTAATTATACGTTACATATGCCTCGTCGTCCTAGGGCTCTTCCAATAATTTGCTATATACTGCTTTCTCTTCTTTTTGAAAGTAGAAATAACATACCTCCTCTTGCTTCAATTTTGATAGCAAACACTGCTCACACTCCCAATAAAAATTTGTACACTGTTCACAGCAAATCCGATTACTATTGTGGGAATGCTAGCAAGCAATCTTTTTAATGACTGCACAGGCTGATGGGCATCCATCGATGTCTTCTGGACAACTTCACCTGCTCCCCATACGGTTCGCCCCTCGAGGGTCGACAGTATGTCCTCATTCGAGCCCTTCTTTCGTTGGCATCGCCTTGTGGGCCATCCAGATGATCTTCCGTTGGAGCAGACTCCTGCACCGGCGACTCAGGAGTGAGGAGTGGCTCTGTAATGGTTGTTGCAGGTTCGACTAGGTCCTCTTGATTAGCTTCCACTGACGTCGGAAGCGATTCCGGCCCCTGACAGCCACTCAAAATTTTTACATTGCCATGATTTCGCTGAACTGGCGAATTCGATTCGCTCCCATGCATCTCATTCAAATTTATGGAGCGAATAACTCTTAATCAGATTCAATCCAATCAGCACCGCACCAACATCCTATGCACAAGACCCGATGATGGCAAACACCAAACCGAACGAGAAAGAATTTCTCCTTCAAATTTTATCGTCGCCGTGATATTCTTATGAAACTCGCGGCGATAGCGCAGATCGAGAAAACCTTGCCAACTTCCGGGATTTGCAATTTTCTCCAACCGATCTAACTATTCACAAGAACACTTTTTCGTTGACCACTAAAAATCCCAGTTATTTCCCCCGTTCCTTTTTCTCGTGGCGCCGGACTGTCAATCCGACAACCACCGACAAAACAGATGTGTGTGGAATGGCATGCCACATGGCGGCAATGTGCATCTCCATTTGTCGCCAGTGGCATAGTTTTTCGATGGCCACGGTGGAGGGGGCATTGCCAAATGGATATGTCTCGAAATGCGTCGGGGTTTTGATTAATATTCTGTTTCAAATATTTAAATCCACAGATCTAAATATTTGGAGAAGAAGAAAAAAAAATATATATATTTTCTGCGCAAAAATATTTTCTGCGCAACGATGTCCGCACGAAAGATGAAGTCCGCTGGCATTTCGAGGTCATACCCATCTGGCCGAGTGCAAGGGTTCGGGATCGGAATCACTTCGATTCCCGGGCGTAGGCGTCACATTACACAGCCCCCCCCCCCCCCAAAATCGAAGTAATTACGATCCCGCCTCCTATGTAAAAGGTCTTGGTTAGGGCCGTGGCGGGTCGAAGGCCGGTTTCGAGGAATAGGCTACAACCATGTTCGTGAAGACTCGACAGTGACTATACCGTAGGGAGTCTGGGGTTACTCGGAGGTCTTCGTGTAGGCAGAGATTTGGGTAAGCCAAGGTTTTTCGTGGGAAATAGTTGCACTTCATCGTCTAAGGTCTTTTGCGTGGTAAATTCCCAGGGTTTTACCAGTCATGTCCGCGATGAGGTATCGGGTGGGGCTTATTACTTGTAGGACTCGACACTTCACGAATTTCTTGTCTAGTTTGGCATTGTAATGTCGGGTGGCATCGCTCTGTCGGAAGTTTCGACGATATATCTCGTCGCCTACCTTAAAGCCAGAAGGATGAGATCGCAAGTTGTACCGCTCCTCTCCCATCCGTCGACTTTCTTCAATCTTCTCCCGCAGTTGATCTCGCAGAAGTTGGAGCTTTTCGTGCGGTTCCAGCACCACGATTGGGTCCTCTAGCGATTTCAGTTGCCGCAATAGCCGGTAGGCGCTTCCGTGACAGATCATGTACTGGCCGAACAATGCGAAATACGGCGAAATGCCGGTAGTGGCGTGGTACGACGAGCGCAGCGCACTAGTGATGGCGGACAATTTGCGATCCCAGTCCTTCTGAGTCGGGTGGACATATGCGCGAATGGCCGCTATGAGCGTACGGTTCAGTCGTTCGGATACGTTGGCTTGTGGTGAATAGACGGCGGTTCGTTGGTGGATGATGCCGTATTTGGACATTAGGTCTCGGAACTTGCTGGAGGTGAACTGGGCCCCATTGTCGGAGACAAGTTTCTCCGGAACTCCAAACATGTGAAAGACTCGGTTCTCCAAGAAGCTGATTATAGGTCCAGTGTGCATGTTACGTAGTGGTTCTATGATAGGGAATTTAGAGAGCTGGTCCAGGACCACGACAGCTCCCGTGTGACCAGAAGTAGATCGAGGGTAAGGACCGATAAGATCAATGTACAAGCGCTGGAACACACGTTCGGGGACCTCAACCTTACCCATGGGTGGCCGAAGAATGGTGTTGGGCGCTTTAGTACACTTGCATAGCTCGCAAGAGGCTACGTACGCTTTTATCTGTTGTGCCATCTTAGGCCAAAAGAAACAGGTTTTCAACCGCCTAAGGGTACGACCGTATCCGCCGTGCACACTAGATGGGTGGTCATGGGCCCGTCTGATAAGATCAGTGGTTAATTCTTCGGGCACCCACAACTTCCACTGTTCTCCTTCTTGTATGGGGTCTCCGGATGCGTGTCCCATCCGCTTATAAATAAATCCATCTGTCAACCGCAGTTCAGGAAGCTGGGACAGTTGATTCTGGATAGTGTGAATCAGTTGGGTGTAGCTGGCTGACTTGAAGGCAGGATGGTCCAGATCGATCAATTGGGGACTGTCGTCCTCTTGGACCAACTCGGCTCCTTCAGGGGCGAACATTCTGGATAGGGTGTCGGGGACTACATGCTGGCTTCCCTTTCGGTGGCGAATTGTGAAGTCAAATGCCTGTAGTTTCAGTGCCCACCTGGCCAATCTGCCGTTGAGATCAGTCTGGCTCATTAGCCATTTCAGAGAAGCGTGGTCTGTAACGATTTCAAAGGTGTGTCCCTCCACATAGGCTCGGAAGCGTTTCACTGCCAACACCGCAGCTAGACATTCCTGCTCGGAGACCGTGTAATTTCGCTGGGCTGGGTTCAACTTTTGAGACATGAAGGCTATAGGTCTCTCCTCGCCGTCTTGTGCAACCTGGACTAAGACTGCTCCCACCCCATGTTGACTCGCGTCACAATG
Source organism: Odontomyia ornata (assembly GCA_963969285.1). Taxonomy (NCBI): domain Eukaryota; kingdom Metazoa; phylum Arthropoda; class Insecta; order Diptera; family Stratiomyidae; genus Odontomyia; species Odontomyia ornata. The sequence continues at coordinate 357,380,130 of OZ017738.1, read as the reverse complement.
GATTGAGAACGGTTTGTCAAAGTCCGGGCTGTGCAGTACGGGGGCTGTAGTCAGACTCTTCTTTAGCTCTTCAAAGGCTCGCAAGCTGGGCTCCTCCCAGACGAATTTACGTCCCTTACGCAGCATGTCGGTCAAAGGAGTGGTTATGGTGGCATAGTCACGTACAAAACGCTGGTACCATCCGCATAAACCTAAGAATCGTCGTAATTGTTTGGTGGTCTTGGGTAATGGAAAAACGTCAATCGCTTGAGTCTTTTCCGGATCGGTCTTGATATGGCCATGCCCAATGATGTGACCTAAATACTTCACCTCCGTCATCACGAACTGACTCTTCCGTATGTTGATGGTTAATCTTGCCCTCCAGATGTGTAGAGCCACCTCCTGAAGCAGGTCGATGTGTTCGTCAAAGGTCTCGGTTATAAGCAACAGATCGTCCAAGTAAACGAAAACTTGGTGCCGCAAATGAGGTGGTATCACCTTATCCATAAGGCGCGTCATTGTTTGGGGGGCATTGCACAATCCGAATGGCATGGTCACGAATTGATATAGGGGCCGACCTGGGACTGTGAAGGCTGTGTTCTCCTTTGAACCAGGGTCTAAAGGAATTTGCCAGAAGGCGTCCTTGAGATCTAAGCTCGTGATGAAGTGGGCTTTAGGCAACCGACTCAAAATGCCTTCAATCAACGGTAGAGGGTATGCGTCCTTGACTGTGACGGCGTTCAAGCGTCTGGCATCTAAGCATAACCGGACCTTGTTCGGCTTGACAACTAAGGTGACTGGGGAAGCCCACGCGCTCTGTGATTCTTCGATTACGCCTAATGCTAGCATTCGATCCACTTCGGCATATAACGATTTTTCCTTCGCCGGAGATATGGCGAAATGTCTCTGTTTTATGGGTTTAGCATCCCCCACATCTATAGTGTGGAACACCAGGGCAGTCCTCCCGAGACCTTCTTTCTCATGCGATGGAAAAGCCGATATGGCCGAGTCAAGACGCAGTTGCTGATTTACATCCAGTGTATGTCGTAGTAAGTGAGAGGGTTGAGATTGGTCAGGAACGGTGGTGACGGACTCCAGGGTCGTACCGGAAAATAGTGCCGGGGCCAAGTTAAATTTTCGAACGAAATCCACTCCTAGATAAAGATTCTGGGTTAATTGAGGTATGATGAAAAATTCCAGAGGTTTAGTTACTCCTTTAAAGGTGACATCCGTCATAATTTTTCCCACTACAGAGTGACGAGTTCCGTCCGCCGTGCTTAACCAGGAGGTGAAATGACGGATTTGGTCCGCGTGCATTGCCAGTACCTCCCCTGCAAAATCGGCAGATATGCAATTCACGCTGGCTCCCGTATCGACTAAGCCTGACACTCGTTTTTGCAGGAGGTGTACTGACGCATATGGCCGAACATCATCCCTCAATAATTCGTCTAATTGTATGTCCTTCAGCACCTTCCTCGATTGCCTGACTTTTCTCCAGAAGCTCCGCATCCGACGCGTGGCTCGCTTTCTTCGCGGTGGGACAGTTGTAGCCAACTCCTCATGGAAGATGCGCTGTCGAGTAGCCAAATAATTCCGCAGCCTGACATGAAAAGGTTTTACATGCCAAGGAACTTTCGTCTCGCTATCATTTCCCTGCGCGTTGGCCTCGGCGAAGGATGGCGTCGGTTGTGGAACTTCGGGAGAACTGTGTTTAGCGGTGCGAGTCAGCAGAATGGGAGTCATGTCTGGAGCTGGGTCATAGCTAGTGATGGGGTCAGGATTGGTTCGTCCGGGGTTTAGGAGTGCCGACGGGTGGTCGCGGCACTCGGTGGCAAGTTTTTTCGCCCTTTGCAATTAGCACAGTCAGGTGCGTATGTGTCGGCCTTCCCGCATCGGTAGCAGAAAAGCGTTGGCTCCGCTGGACATGCATAGAACCGATGTCCCGGTTGTCGGCAGTTCCAACAGACCGTCGGGCTTGTAATTGCTTCCAGGGAGGGTCGATCAATCAAGGCTGGGTCCTCAAGCTCCGGTGGTGCTCCGCTCCTCGGTACTGGTACTGGATCAGCAAGCAGGTGGTCCGCTGCCATCAACTCCGTGGTGTGATGATTTCGGGGATTTGGTCCCGTTATGCGAGGTTGTGGACGGAAGGTACCTCGCCGCTCATCCAAGTGTTCTTGTCTACGGGCATGGAGGCGCAATCCCTGTATGGTGTTGATGGGAAAATGAAGAAGGCTGTTCTGGAGATCCCAGCGCATGTTCTCTCTGATAATTTCTACCAGTTCGTCCTCGGGCATGGTATTTCGCAAGCGAGTGCTCAATCTCACTATACTTGTGTAGTACTGGTCGAACGGTTCGTGAGCGCCTTGTTTCCGTTTCTTTATTTGCTCCTTTAGCTCTCTCTCAGTGAAGCCATCCTCAAATCGATTGCGGAAGGCTGCACTGAAAGAGTGCCAAGTGGGACGTGGCGTTGATTCTTTAAAGCTCCAGTACCAGTCGGCAGCGTCGCCGCTGAACAAAAGATGTGCATGCCGGAGGAAGGCCGAGGAATCACCTCCCAGGGTGCTGGATACCAACGCCTGAATCCGGAAAAGGAACCGGTCCGCCGATATCCTATCGTTGAACCCTGTAAAGTTCAGGCGCCAACTCTCCATGATACGAGGCGTCGGGTCTCGAAAAGGTGTCAATGCGTTCCCGGGGGGAATCACATCCTCTGTTGACCTGTTATACTGAGCTGCCTCGGGGGCTGGAGGTACCAACGGAGGTGCGGTGCTGTGTCGTGGTCTATATTCGGGAGCTCTGGGATCCATTCCCGAGTTCCTTGGAGGTGAGGCCCATTGCTCGGATGGTCGCGAGTGGGGCATAGCCACACTGGGATTGGGCTCCCAGCCAAGCGGAGTTCTCACGCGGCTGGGTGGTTGGCTCAACGGGAGATTCTGGAGCTTTCCCTTCAGGTTGCCAATCCTCTCCGACATATCCCTCATCAACGCCACGAGGGTGTCAATGGAGTGGGCGGAAGGCATGGGTGTCACCTCGGACACGACACTTGCGGCCGGAACTTCACCGCCTACGGCTCCTTGCAGGTCTAAAAGTGGTTGGGACTGTTCGGCCTCTGGAACTCCTTTCGCCACTGCTCCACGCGTTGGTAGGGGCGTTCCGAGGGGGACGTCTAGGGCGGTCCGCTCGATGGGTCGCCGGCATAAGGGACACAGCTCGGACGTGAGGAGGAGCTGTTGTACACAGGCACGATGGAATAGATGTCCACAATCCAATCGTACGCTGTGTACCCCCTCCACTACGTCTTCGAAGCAGATCCCGCAGTTAGCTGGTTGGACCGTTTTAGATCGGGTCCAACGCTTATCTGGGGTCCGCTTCGTTGCCATGTTTTGGTTCTGTTTAATCTGGGTGATGTTAATAGTGCTGAAAAAAAAATTAAAATATATGATATAAGATAACTCCTAAAACCTGACTATATCCCTAATATATGTGTATATATAAAAAACTTATAGGTACTTTAGTGGCCGATAGTGGCGAGCTATATATAGAAGGTAGAGAAAAAAAAATTATTTGATATACACTTTCCTTTTCAGTGGTCGACTCCTCCAACGGGAAAGAAGAGTGCGTGGTAATCTGCCGAAGAAAGGGTGCTTTTGGTCGATTTACGAAATTTACCCCATAACCCACATACATTACAAACCGTTTCTAATCTACGTTAAAGGACTCGACGAGACAAGTGGTAGAGCTACCGTAACGATTTTAGTACGCGGTCAAAATTTCCCGACGCGTGGAAGCATTCCGGGCTTCGCAACTCCAGCGTACGCCACCGAACGTTGAACCGATACCACTCGTCTATCACGCATACGAAATAATTAGAATCCTTCCGCGACCTAAAGGCAAGGTAGCCTTCTATTTTCTTGAGAGTCCATGCTGATAGGTAAACCCAACAGGCTGGCTGTTCCATCAAGAAAATAGAAGGTCCTTACAGGGGTTAACCTGGGACAACACATCGGAAGGATTCTGTCGCGAAAAAAAAATCAACCAAAGGAAAGCGGAAGATACAACTCACGTGAAGCGACTGCTAGTGTGTATCACACAACTCCACTGCTCCTGATAGTGGGACTCGAGTACCAGAGTACCTTACATCCTCCGTAAAGGACCAACTCGTCAGAAGACGCGAATTTTCTTTCCCCCTTAGGATGTTTAGGCCCCACGTTGGGCGCCATTTGTAATGATTTTCTACCTTTTAGGTTCGAACGCGGAACCGACCTCTCATCGGTTCGAGACGTTAAGTCTGAGTAGTGCCAACGGATGGTACCAACAGGTCAACCAATCCGTGCACCGTAACCCATTCACGCGGTGGCTGCTTGTCGGCCAGCTAGTTCGGAGAGGATTTCGGTCGCGGGTCTCCGAATGGGTTACGCTCAATTACAATATTTTCAGCCACCTGAACCTGCCCGTTTTCAAAACGCGTTATCAAAACAAAACCATACGGAGAAGAACCTACTTTACGTTACTCCGTATTTCTTCATTCAGCCAGTTAAAGTACAAAAATCTAATTTCTATTTCGCGTTCCCGAAGTTTCGACGCGGTACCGAAAAGTATGCTACTCGAAATCAACCCGACGAAAACTACTCTAACAAAATGTCAAACCTACAAAGGTACCGCGTACCGCGCGCGACGCGAAACCGACCTCCGCGGATTTGTCGAAACCCTACCCTCGCGACGGCATACCTACCCTGCACTCTCTCTTCCCACTGAAAAGGAAAAACCGCTGAAAAGGAAAGTCGTGATTATCTTTAGCAATTCATGGTTTTATTTATTATTTTACGTTTTACAATATAGTGAGAAGATATTAATCGGTTACACCTATAGCCTTTTATATTTGTACAAAACATCAAATATTCCAGCTCCAGCGCGTACAACTTTTACTCATTTTATGCATTGTGTAAATTAGTAGAAACGTTTGATATTATAACATTGGTAGGTTTCTTTAATTTTTTTGTATCTTCATAAAATAGGTGTACCATTGCATTTTTGCTCTTGCCTACAAGTTATTTAGCGCTGTCTTATTATTGATAATTCTTATAAATGAAAGGAACTCAGGAATTTCTAATTGTATGGAAGGTACAGTTCAGTCAAAAGTATTGGAATCTACTCAGGCAAAGATTAAATGTTATAGGTATGTACTCATGAGTCCATTATTATACATACAATTCCTTTTTCTTTATCAACTATACACTTTTCAAACCCGTTATTCCCGAAAAATTATGATTAATACTTTGTTTAATATAACGATTTATTCGATAATAATTATTAAGAAAAAAAAGTAAACGAATCCCGACTACATTAACAGATTATTTGTCATAATTACATTTAATCATCGGTTTTGGTTTCTCAACGCAATTTTCGCTAATGCAAATGTGTTGAATAAATTAATTATGTTAAACGATTTAAATGGTATAAATTATAGTTAGGGTAAGAACTGATTCCATTCGTATCAATATTTGTATTGTTTTGCCACTCGTATATTAGAATATCATCAAAAATTATTTTTATCGTAATAGAGTAAACTTATATAATCTTTTAAGGAGGCAAAAATCGAAAATCAGTCGACTGATATTGAAAATTACTAGGAAGCGATTAAAATAACTGGAATTTTCGTTCCTATGGCAATCAGAAAAAAAAATAGTCTGCTCCTGGACACTATTGAAAATATACGAGTATTATACATACATGCTCACTCCATGTAAGTTGGTTGAGGTAAAAACAGTTGTCATGGAACTAAAAATAACTAATTATCAACCTCCGAGAACCGCCCATCGTAATATCTTATCTTTGTCTAAACAATAATAGGTAATTCAATTGTGTACTAGGAGCCGAGTTGACAGAGGTTGTCTGCCCGTCGTTTAGTCTCCGATAATGAAAAATACATTAATTACCGTCAGTCAAGTTTCTACGAAATAACAAATAAATGTCTTTGGAATCCACTTTAAGAGTTCCCGGAGGTGTACATTGATTTTATGGCATGTGCAAAGTAATTATACGTTACATATGCCTCGTCCTAGGGCTCTTCCAATAATTTGCTATATACTGCTTTCTCTTCTTTTTGAAAGTAGAAATAACATACCTCCTCTTGCTTCAATTTTGATAGCAAACACTGCTCACACTCCCAATAAAAATTTGTACACTGTTCACAGCAAATCCGATTACTATTGTGGGAATGCTAGCAAGCAATCTTTTTAATGACTGCACAGGCTGATGGGCATCCATCGATGTCTTCTGGACAACTTCACCTGCTCCCCATACGGTTCGCCCCTCGAGGGTCGACAGTATGTCCTCATTCGAGCCCTTCTTTCGTTGGCATCGCCTTGTGGGCCATCCAGATGATCTTCCGTTGGAGCAGACTCCTGCACCGGCGACTCAGGAGTGAGGAGTGGCTCTGTAATGGTTGTTGCAGGTTCGACTAGGTCCTCTTGATTAGCTTCCACTGACGTCGGTGGCGATTCCGGCCCCTGACAGCCACTCAAAATTTTTACATTGCCATGATTTAGCTGAACTGGCGAATTCGATTCGCTCCCAGGCATCTCATTCAAATTTATGGAGCGAATAACTCTTAATCAGATTCAATCCAATCAACACCGCACCAACATCCTATGCACAAGACCCGATGATGGCAAACACCAAACCGAACGAGAAAGAATTTCTCCTTCAAATTTTATCGTCGCCGTGATATTCTTATGAAACTCGCGGCGATAGCGCAGATCGAGAAAACCTTGCCAACTTCCGGGATTTGCAATTTTCTCCAACCGATCTAACTATTCACAAGAACACTTTTTCGTTGACCACTAAAAATCCCAGTTATTTCCCCCGTTCCTTTTTCTCGTGGCGCCGGACTGTCAATCCGACAACCACCGACAAAACAGATGTGTGTGGAATGGCATGCCACATGGCGGCAATGTGCATCTCCATTTGTCGCCAGTGGCATAGTTTTTCGATGGCCACGGTGGAGGGGGCATTGCCAAATGGATATGTCTCGAAATGCGTCGGGGTTTTGATTAATATTCTGTTTCAAATATTTAAATCCACAGATCTAAATATTTGGAGAAGAAGAAAAAAAAAAAAATATTTTCTGCGCAAAAATATTTTCTGCGCAACGATGTCCGCACGAAAGATGAAGTCCGCTGGCGTTTCGAGGTCATACCCATCTGGCCGAGTGCAAGGGTTCGGGATCGGAATCACTTCGATTCCCAGGCGTAGGCGTCACATTACAGTTATTCATTGCTGGTGACAGCATTTCTGAGAAGTTGGGTATAAAACCTGACATGAGCGTAGGTCTGTTTACCCAACTTGTTTAATTTTAGTACTCTTCAATCTTTTTAACCTTGCGATGATTGGTGTTTCACATCCTTCCATATTGTTTCGATGTTTAATCTTGGGAATTACTTTCTCAATTGTTTCCAACGTCAGCTTCTTTAACTTCGACAAAATCGTTTCGGAAATTAAATTATTAATGTGCGGCGAATCGAGAAAATTATGCAAACACGCGGATTACAAATAGAAAACATTGAGTGAAATGAGTTCAATAGACAAACGGCTGGTGTTGTGGCCGTGAAAATGATTAAATACATTTTTCCTTATTTTGTATCGGTATCAGCCGGATTTAAGTGTGATTTGTGCAATATTTGTGTACATTATAGATTCTGATGAACTTGTTATGCAATTTCAATCGTTTTCTTTTAAAATTGTGAAAATTTTTATGAACGGTTCCCAATTTCGAATAATTTATTGCTGTAAAAATTTTCCATCTATTCGGCCGTACCGACGTTTTAGTCAATTAATTAATGAAAACTTTAATCGGGAAGTGCACGTAAAGTTTTAAGTGAAATCGAAAGTAATTTCAATGATGATATGTGACAAAAGTTCCTCAATTTTTGAATTTGAGCCATTGCAGACAAATTCAGAGATTGGGGCATTTGAAACAACTTCGAAAAGTGTCAGTTAAATTTAAATGTGAAATTTTTTATTTTTTAGATTTCCAACGGCAGCGGACATGGATGAAAAAAAATAAAAAAATCAACAGGATACACGGCGAAACCGAAAAGGTTTTAAGTCCGAGGACATTGAGTAGTCAGGAGCTTGTCCTAAACTATCCGCAAACGCAGTTGCAGTAATTGGCAAGGTAAACTAATTGTTTGTATGTTGTCTTAATAATTCAATAATGTCTTTCTCTTACAGGAAATTATCTTAGAGCAAAATTTGCAGCAGCCGGACTCCATGGACATCTCAGGAAATTTAAACCATGTAAGTTGTTAAACGCATTTTTATAAAGAATTTTGTCAAAACAGAAGGCCGACTTCAAAATGTTCGGAAAGTATAAAATAAACTTGATGAGATCGGTGCCAAATTAATTTCTACTCGTTTCATTCATGGCTTTTGACATGTTCCGAGTTTTATATAAAACCGGGGGTATTAATTTGGAAACGACTCCATATAAAGTATTGTATATTTTTGGGGGCATTTTGAAGTCTATCTGTTTTTGTGTTTTTCTTTGGAAAATTGAGAGTTGCAAATAGTATTGAGACTTTTCATATATATATATATATATATATATATATATATATATATATATATATATATATATATATATATAAATATATAAATATATATATATATAAATATATAAATATATATATATATATATATATATAAATATATATATATATATATATATATATATATATATATAAATATATATATATATATATATATATATATTATTATTATTTTCTTTATAGTTGATTTTTTCTACCGAGTCCAATTTGTTTTCCCAATCCTTAGCTATGGCGATTTTAATGGCTTCTCTGAGGGTGTCTTCGATTTCTGCCAACTTTGTATAGTTCTCCCAAGATTTAAGGCGACTGAATTTTTTCCACACTTTCTGTTTCTTGTGGCATATTTGATTTAGGTCTTTATTCCACCAACTTTTGGGCCGAGCTGGAATTTTGAGTTCTTGATCGAACTGGTTGTTATGCATGTGCTGATCTGGTTTATGTCAGTCTCCAGGTTTTCGTTAATAATAAGGTTGTTGATGTCATTTACGGTTTTCCCTGCGATTGAAGGGTATATATTTATTGTAGAAGAGGTTAATGTTTTGAAGTTCGAGTGTGATTGCGTAGTGACCACTGTCCGAAATTTTAATTTTACTATCCTTCCAGTTGTGTTTGGCGTCAGGTAGGTTTGTAAGGGTGACATGCAGAGCTGAACTGACGGTTTTTCCCATGCTATTTGTTCTATTGAAGATTCCGCAATTCAGGATTTCTAGATGTCGCTTTTTGATTATGTTGTTTGATATTTTCCCTTTGCGTCGTTCGTGATGTTACCCCAATAGCTGTGTCGAGCATTCAGGTCGCCTCTTATGATGAAGTGTTTACAGTTGTTAATTTTGGAGAATAGTGTTTCTAACAGGTTTTTAAAAGAGCCGGATTTAACGTTAGGGGCTGTGTAGATAGAGCATATTGTTACGTTAGGTTGTAGATTTATGGTTTCAATAGCTATAGCTTCAATGTTCAATTGATGAGGCCGTTACTTGGTGAAAGTTTATCGTTTAAGTAATAAAAACACTTCTCAGTTTACTTTCAATATTTATATTTCGACACACCCTGTCTTCTTCAGATGTTAATACTACAAAACTTTTGTTGTAGTATTAACATCTGAGGAAGACACGGTGCGGTGTGTCGAAACAGCTGTAGTGTTTAAAATTAAATATAAATAGTGAAAGTAAACTGAAAAGTGTTTTTATTACTTCAGCTATAGCTTCAAGGTTGTCTTCTATCTGGAGTATTTTGTATTTTATTTATTTTTAAATTAGCATGGGTATTCCTCCGTGTCAGTTTCTGTGTTTGTAGACGGCATTGTGTTTGCAGAGGACACGGATTTGGCACTCTGTGTCTGTTCGAATTTCTTGAATTAGAGCGAAATCAATGTTGAGTTTATTGATTGTAATTTCGAGTTTGTCTTTCTGTTGTAATATACATTGTATGTTGAGTTGTAAGATTGATAGTTTTTTCTTTTAATTTTTGGGAGGTTCATAGTATATTATTTTCGTTGTGGTGTTTATCTGATTGGCCAGAGAAGTTGTTTAGGGAAGGGGGTTTGTTAATTTTAAAAATTTCCTCAATAATGGGTGAGATTGCGTTGATGTCTGAGGAGTATTTGTTATTTGTATTCGTTGATGTGGAGGGGCCATTGTAGTTATTTTTTATTTTCTTTAATAAATGGTATATTTCCGTGGTTTTGTGCTTTTTGTAGGCTTCTTTGGTGAATTTTGGGTTATTGTCATAGGGTAGGGGGTACGGAGAGTGGTTAGCTGTCGGGTGGCTCGGTGACAGGGAGCTAGATATTTTATTGGCAGTTGAGTGCCTGGCCGTGAGGTGAGCCTGGGAGTATTGTCTTTTCAAAATGATTTTGTTCATTGATATGTTATTCGGAAGTTGCTTCCTACTTTATTGTTCAATAATGTGGAGACATTGTCAACAATGGATAGACAACTTTGATATATTTGATAAGACATAAACTTTTGAGAGACCACCACTTCTGTCCTTTCCATAAAGTTTGAGCTTTTCAGCTTCTATAGTTTTGCAAGAAATTTCTTGTGACGCACGGATAGACGGATAGATGGACAGACAGACAGATAGGACGTGAAACTAGCAGGTTTTTGTGAAATTCCTTTCAGAAAGCCCTAAAAATCATGGAGCTAGATCCAATAACAAATAACTTATTGGCTGAGATTCGTTGAACTTAGCTAATAGTAGTAGGATTTAAAATTTTTGTCAGTAAAACTGTATCAGTATCATTAAATCATATGAAATCAGCCATTTAAGTAGTTCTTCAAAATATCATTTTATTCTATCAGTTTCAATAAAATTTACCGACGTTATAGCCATTTGAATTTCCTCCTATTACAACAATCATATACGATTTTTCTACTACATGGGTTTTCCATCGAACCATACACTAAACTTTTGATTGAAACTTCGCCAAGTTTTCAGATAGAATGAACAACGAAAATACATTTAAGATTCAAATCAGTTAAATATTTTAGTATACTATTGGAACAAAATGTTGGCTGGTTAAAACGGAGTTCTTTTAAAGCAAGAATATATTTGTTGTGCATGTCATAAAATTTTTTCATGAATTAAATCATTCTATTCATTTGATCGAAAATGTTTGGCGCTTCTGAAGTACGTGTAGTGATATTGTTGTATACATCTGGTTCGTTTATTATTTTATTGGATATGGATAAGTGAGTTTTGGAGAATTAGAAAAACGATAGCAAAGTCAAATTAATGAAGATTATTACATATACTCGTATTATGACTTGATTGGAAAAAGGAGTAAAAGCCAACCTACACTTTTCAAAAGTTATTTATAATTCAAACGCAACAGTGAACTTTGATCCGATACCTAATTCTAATAAAAATGCTATCAAAAACTTTTTCTTATACTAAAAAATTATAACACAATATTCCTAACCTCAGCGTTTAATCTTATCTCTAACCTAATAAAATAAACATAATATGCACCTAAACGATACTTAATTTTTAATACAAATAAACAACAACACTAAATATAGCAATAATGAGCTGAAACTCAAAAACTAAGTAACGAAAAACACCAAAACTGAAAATAAACACGAATCATTTAGACATTGTCATTCAGCCACCAATACCTAGATTGCCCCATCTCAGCTCGATCAGCTTCAAACAATCTAGCAAATGAGTATCTCCATTGGAATTTTTGGTCTCGTGAACTCAAATTCCGACGATATTTTATCTTCTTATCGGTGGCCCGTCTACATGTGTGATATATGACTGGGACGCCGTCAGAATCGAAAACATATCGATTCATGTACAAATACAGTCGCGAGGCAAGTCGCAATATACCCGTCAATAGGGTGGAACGGCTGTGAAATCCAAGGGTTTTCATTCACAGTTACAGATCTTGCGATATGATTCCGAAGAAGTTTCAATATGAAGATATCGACTCTTGTCACTTTAGTAGTTTCATAAATTCTCCTATTCGATGTATAATGCTTCGAATCCGTCTCAGGTTTTCTGTACAAACCATTACCTGCACGAAGACATTTCCTTTCGAAAACTCTTAATTTTTCCATAGTACTAGCCCTCTGGTTGTACCAGATCTGACATCCATATGTCAAAACTGGTCTAACCAGGGTCTTGTAATAGATAATTTTGACCTTTTGATCAATGTATTTGGAATGAAAGAGTCTTCGTAGGGTCATGACTACTTTTAGTGAATTACTGAGCATGATCTTCACATGTACAGATACTGATCGAGATGAACACCGACGTATCGGACACAGGAATTATGTGGAACTCGTTCTAAACTTCCCTCGCCAGCTATGATGTGGAAACCCTTCTAATCACGTTTCAGGTCTTGACTGACCCCCTGCATCGTTGTCCGAAACAAAATCGTTTCGCACTTCTGCGCTTTGATTTTCATTCGCCAATTGTCAAAGTAGAGGTGTACATCATGGGAATTTTTTGGAAATTGCTGTGAACTATTGTAGCTTTTCGGTCTGCCGTATAGATGATCAGATCATCAGCAAACGCTACCAATGATCGCGTTGGCGAGACGTTATAATCAGAGCCGTTCAATAGCTTGCGAATGAATATTGAGAAGAGCAGGGGCGCAGTAACTGTTCCCTGCTGTAGACCATATAAGACCTTGAATTAGCGCATTGTTGTCAGATTTCCGTCAGTTACAACAAACGATTTCCCGTATAACATATTGCACATCTTGGCGACATGGTGTCTGGGGAATTTGTACTAGAGGAGTTTAAAAACTAGTCCATCTAACAACACCGTATCGAAGGCTTTCTCCGTATCAATGAGACATGCTCCAATACATTATCTTTTGTTTAGTTTCCAACAGACGTCTGAGATTACTTTCGTTATTGCATGTTTGGTTGAATGCCTGGCACGGAAACCAAATTGGCAATTCGGCATCAACTCATATTTCACAATGGGGGGTGTTTAGAGTAATCATTAGAATAGGATAGAATGTCTAAAATATTTAGAATTTTGTTTATAATTAATGTTAATTAACTAAGTAATGCTAATATATCGACGTACAATTATAAGGTTGTGTAACTTAAACATTGTTTTGGTCAATTTACCGGGTTGCTGGTTCGAGCTCTAGAATGCTCAATTCATTTGCATTGCAACAACCTCATTTTTCATGTCGATTGTATTTTGATGTCGTTACGGTAGGTCAAGGCTGGCATATCAGCAAGTTGTTCGTGCCAAGTTCGTGCGGCACAGATATCCAGATACAATCGAGTTGTTTGTAATACGATCAAGCTCAAATGTAAGCAATTATGGTTCCGCATATGAATGGAGGCACCATGGTTGCATTAATGAGCGCATGAATCATGTTGTGTGTCTTATTGCATGTAAACATAACATGACTTTAATTTCATTTATTGTTGTCATATAGAGGCAATATTTTTTTTGGGTTAATGTAAGCATTCATGGTATCGTGATTGATTTGTATGCCAATATCATGATTGCAAAGTTTGCAATAATTAACTATAAGTAGATACGAGTGAAATAAATGGGGAGGATTCTTGGTTCAAGTAAGAATCGCGTTTTATTTCAATAACCATTACAGTGGAGGCAATATTTCCTTAGAGGGACCTAAGGGCTGTGCCACATGGTAAATATAAAGGAGGTCTTGTAGGTAACCTGCAAGTCCTAATTGAATTAAATAGTATCTTGGAACTAGAGAGACCTAGTTCCAGAAACTATAGAATAATTGACAGCTAGAGTTACCTAGCTTCAATTTAGTTCATTTCAGTGTTACAAGCACATTAAAGGAGAAACAGGGGGGTTTAATGCTCTGTTGAGTATCACTTCAAACACCTTGCTGATGTTAGGCAGCAAGCTGATTGGGCGAAAGGTTTTAGGGCATGAAGATTCTTTTCTTTTCTTCAAGGTCGGAAATACCTTAGCCTTTTTCTACTCATTTGGGAAATATGAATAGCTCAACATGTTGTTGAACAATATGCAATAATTCCAACCTCAGGCAAATGTCGGAGAACTACATTTGGAATACCATCAGTACCACATGATTTCTTGTGCTAATTTTCATGTTGAACTGGGATGAGGAAGAAATCATCCCTTTGATGATTGATTTCCATTTCGATTGCGTTAAGGTCGCTATTGTAAGGAAGCACCTGCAGTTTCCGTTGAGGACCATTAAAGCTGAATTTAAGTCTTGCGTCAGCAATGCAATTTCACCTGTATTCAATTTGGTTCTCTGTTATCCACGATTTCAGGAATACACCTCTTGGATTATTGGTGGCGTCCAGCCATGATGTATGCTTGGCTTTCCGGTCACCAACAAGAATATAATAATTATGTAGCCTGTATTTCGAGTATTTCAAACATGGAATTGAGCTCCTCCTTGAACTGGAAAATATTTCGACCAGTTGCATAGGAAGAGATAACGAAGAGGTTATCCCCACATGGCACTGAGATTTTGATAACGGTCACTTCAACAGAGTCAAAACTTTTGAATTCGACTTTTTCAATATTTAGGAAACAATAAGGTCTTCCCACCAATATCCCGGTGCCACCTCCTCCATCACCTATTACCCTATCGTTTCGTACGAATTCAAAATCCTTGAATGTCATGGCGCGTCATGTATTGGGGTGGGTTTCAGTGAGAAGTATAATTTCAGGCTTTTAATCAACACTGAATTCAAGGAGATAATCACGTCGAAGTGTAGTAACAATGGAGTTGACGTTGATCGAATAGAGACGAACCTTATCCATGTAAATGTAACTGGATGACAAACTATTTTGAAGCATGTTGGCCTAAATATTGAAAAATAAAATTGATTTTTTGATCTTGCCTATTTATTCTTTCTGAAAGCGATTCAAGCTGTGGGTAAGTTTTGAGAAGCAGCTTATTATTGCCACTTACATTATTTATTTTATTTACATTGTTGTCTGCTGGTCCTCTAGTAGCAAGTGCAAATGATATTCCTGGTTTGACGAAGTTGGAAGGTAACACACTGCGATGTACTTGGGTTTGTTTTGGGGAAAATTTAACTTTTGCCTTAATACCGAGGGCATCCTCGATATGACGCTGGATGACCAAATATACCGCAGTTAACACTGTATTATTTTTCTTTAGGCTCCATCTGAGCCAATTTGCATTCACCGAAAGCATGAATATCTTTACATTTAACGCATCGATGGTGCATGACACAATTAGCAGCCGACCACACCACACGGAAGTTCAAGCACCTTACTTGTTGGAGGGCACTTGGGCTGCTATCGTTAGAAATTTTTACCAAACAAAATGATAATATCTTGCCTTCAACAGTTGATCTCTTGTTAGCAAAATATTTCACACAATTAGCAGCCGACCACACCACACGGAAGTTCAAGCACCTTACTTGTTGGAGGGCACTTGGCCTGCTATCGTTAGAAATTTTTACCAAACAAAATGATAATATCTTGCCTTCAACAGTTGATCTCTTGTTAGCAAAACATTTCACACTAATGAATTACACAGCTGGTGCTGCTTCCTGTAACATTTCAAGGAGATCAACTGCACCCTCCCCACAGTCCAAGCCTGATTTTTCCGCCTTTGGCGTGCATGTGAAGTGGGGATCTTGTACACTATTAAGAGCATTTTTCGCTAGCTAGAAATCAGCCAGTATTTTTGTTTTAATTGTGAGTTTATCAGCGGTCACTTTCTTAACTTCGAAATGATCGATCTTATGTTCAGTTGCCAATTGCCGAGTCATATTCCTTCCTCGCTGCCCAAGTACATTGATCGGAGGAACTTTCTGAGTTATCTTATTATTTTTAATAGGAAAACCAGCAGACACACTGGTTGGCTTCTTCTCCTCCTAATTTTTTTGATTTTTAGTATTCAATAAAGTTATCACTAGAATCATTAAGATTACCTGTGTTTTCTTGGCACTCCATCTCGATGTCCATATCGTAATTCATCCCAGTAAGTACCGCATATTAATTCGCGCTGTCGTTTGCGCCTCCCGCGCTTAGTATGAGATCAGCATCATGGATTGCTGACTTTTTCGTATCTTGTAATATTGCTTTATTTGTTTGTTGAGCCTTTTGTGTGGCAATTTTTTTTCGTCCATCTTGTTTGTTATCGCGTCTTCTTTCCCGGGCGTATTTTGCGGCTTCATCACTTCTGTTTTGTTGACGTTTATTAATTTCCGCATCAATACCTCCAAATTTTTTGCATTCGGGGCTTTATCTAGTCATTTGCTCTGATTACTCTTTCTAATGCTTTGCTTAAAAGCTTAATACCCTTGTCATGCTCAAAATTTTCTTGATCGTTTTTTCGTTTTTTTCGTTTCATGAGTTTTTCATTACTAGCATTTAAAATGCCTGGCCCCTGGTCCTCCAGCGGCGGGAAGCCGTCGGGCTCCGCCATGCCCCGGTGAAAAAAGTTTCTTCTTTTCTTGACCTTTTTGAGGTTTCCTCGCAAGAAAAATCCGAATAATTCGTCGATGTAATAAGTTTTTTAGAAAATTAGTTTTAAATTGACGTTTTAAAAATTATTTTGATTTTTAAAAATTTTGACAGGAGCTTTTAAAAACACGTCTATACGCAACGACTGCTAGACGTAACTTTTCTTTTAATTAACGCAGATCCTTAACTAATCACAGAAAACTGTTTAATTTTCTCTTGAGTTTATTTATAGGATAATGGCGTGAAAAATCAGGCTGAAGCATGAGCAACATAATTACGGTTCGTCACCATCATCTAACCAAATGACAGAGCGGAACGAGGAATTTACAACAAGATACGCCAAAACACTAAAAAAAATTAGAACATTGTTTTGTATAAATTTATGGAATGTAAGATTTAAATAACTGTATGAATAATAAAGTTATAAATATACAGAAATTAATTTGAATCGATTGATTACAATATTGAAAATTAAATTGGGTTTATTTTCAAATGGACAGTGCATCTAGTAGCGGCCCATGTTTGGTTTAGACAGCAATTGAGGCCATTCAGTTTTAGTAGAATGCTAGGCTTACATTTGGGCATCTTATTTTAGACAAATCATAGAAATAATCGAGTACTTGACCTAACTCCCGCAGAGATATACCAATGCCAAGTTCATGTCCCAATTTAAAACGTTCATTGATAGAGTACAGAGTATGATAAAAGATGTAAGGACGCCCAGAAGAGTTTCTAGAAAAAAACAGTGAGTTGGCTTATTTGCCAACTAACTTTAATTCAAAGAAATTTTCCATATCAATTTCCTACAGCGACAATCGCTTATCATATTCTTTTACTAAATCTATGAAGTTTTTACCAATATTTGGACTGCCACCATCAGGAGTGTTATAATTTATATACAAGTTCATTCCCATAAAAATCTTTCTTCTTTTGATTCTAAAATCAGGCATTTTGTTCGGGCAAACATGTTCGACAGACTCTTTCATCCAAAGAAGAGGTGCATTAGCATCTGGATGTTGCAAATTGGAAGTCATAGTTCATCAAGAAGAACGCATCAATGTGGTCGTACATAGTTTCAAAATGGTTTTGATTGAATAAATCACGCATACCCTCACGGCAGGGTGACACGACCATAATAAGCCTCAAATCATAATCGTTTAACGCTCTGGCATTTTCACCCTCCAATCACTAGTTCATACAGAATTTCGTCTCTAACGTGATAGGCGAGTTACGGCAAAACTTCTCACACTATTCCGTCAAGTTGATATTTCCTGCAAGTGTCGACTAGAAGTCTGTTCGCAGCTTCTTGTTCACTTTCGAAGGTTAGAAATTTCGTGAAATCGTTAATCGGTCAAGGAAAACTGAAATCATATGGACATGCTTAATTTGAATCGAATTTACATATAAGAGGGTTTCATACTTTTCAAGTTGTTGTGGCTATTACCTATGACCGATTTCATCCAATAAGCACCAACAGCGTGCATTCCGTGAATTGCGTAGCTATTGGTCCTATTGCGACGTATTTGGAGCCAAACTGATGAAATCATGTAGAATTTTTCAGCTCACATGTTCGCCACATCGTAACTATGATTGTTTCATTGCAATGAAAGTAAGGCAAAACGCAGTAATGCTAAGAGAACAAAGGAAATATCTTCAGCCCGCTTAGATTTGATTGAAAACACTGAGGAACTAGCATAGAAAATGCTTATTGGATTCATATAACCTTGAGTAGGACCCTCAAATAGTCTTCTTCCCATATATTTATGACAGGCAGCAATTTCATACATATATAATGTCGACTGGAGACGGTTCGTCATTCATCAACTCTCGGACGAAGACATTTTTATCGATAGGACCCGCCTTTATGTCTTTGCACCGTTTATTGCTTGTGGACCATCAGCAAGGAATGCTATGATTAACAATATGAACACTAAATGGACATACTTTTATTTGCCGGAAATTTGTGTCTACTGGCAATTTTAACAATACCACGAGGTCAATATTAAAACTTGTTAATTTAATTATATCCGTAACCTTTCGATCTTCTCGAACGACAATCGATTTAAAGTATTTATGGGGTATTCCCCGACGATATTCAACGAACACTACAGTGTAGTGCAGAGCGTTACTCAGATAAAAAGGTCGGGGAATGAAAAATTAATTTGTGAATTTTGAAATAAAATTTTAGCTTTCTTGTTTTTTCTGGCACTTGAACATTACATTTTGTTGAAAAATTCTATTTCAATCTTATAGTTAACTATTTTGAGTCTTCAATCTTGATACAAACTACCGTTGCATTGATTATGCAGCTGAGTGGTGAGTTTTTCCTCCTCTCGGCCAGCTTCTTTCCGTTTCGGGCCCATTTTCACTAATATTCACTTAAAGAACGAGACACTAGCACTGAAAACAACAAAATCAGGTCGGACCTTCCTACCGACTGACCAGCTGTTGATATTTCGGATAGCAGTTAATTGAATAAAAGGTCCCCTAGAACATACTGCGTGTTAAGTGCAACCGTACAAACACTTTTTGCGCGTCTTGGAAGTTGAATTTAAGTTTCGTCAAACTTAGCTTCATTACTGATTTTCTTTTCTTTTTGTTTTTGGATGAGGCTTAATCCCTTAGTCTTGAGATAATTATATGATGCAAAAAAAATCCAAAAAATTCTCTAGGTTTGGGAAAATATTGCTTTTAATTCAAAACTATATATATATATATATATATATATATATATATATATATATATATATATATATATATATATATATATATATATATATATATATATATATATATATATATATATATATATATATATATATATATATATATATATATATATATATATATATATATATATATATATAAATATATATACATATATATATATATATATATATATATATATATATATATATATATATATATATATATCTATATATATATATATATACATATACATATATATATATATATATATATATATATATATATATATATATATACATATATATATATATATATATATATATATATATATATACATATATATATATATATATATATATATATATATATATATATATATATATATATATATATATATATATATATATATATATATATATATATATGTATATATATATATACAGTCTTCCACAAAAGTCAAGGTACAGAGAATCGGTAGCTGTAAATTGTATTACTGAATCAATATTTTTATTTGAAAACCAAAAATTATGAAATGGTAATAATACGAGTTCTGTTGAATTTAAGTTTTCATAAATTCAAAGGGACTCGGCAATAATGATCATTGAAGACAATAATTTTTTGTTGGCAATGTCTCTTTTCTACTCCACAAAAGTCTTGGTACAGTTGCAGAAAATGCCCTGTTATTTGTAAAAAGGGGAATCCCCCAAGTACATATTATCAGAGTGAGTTAACAACCGTAGGCCGCTGTCTTTAATATCGCGTCCGTATTCGTGGTGTATCTTTTATTTAATAAAATTTTTAAAAAATGAGTCGAAGGGAGTTGAGTATTAAGGAGCGTGAAAAAATTATTAATCTGCATTCAAATGCAAATCATATTCTGAAATAGCTGAACTAGTGTTGCGAAGTCGGTCAACCATTCAAAAAGTGATAAATCGATTTAAGAAGGAAAATAGAGTGGAAAATGTGCCCCGAACAGGTCGTCCATCTAAACTAAGTGCAAAGGACAAGAGAAAAATTTCGCGAATGGTAAAACAAGATCCATTTCTAAGCTGTAGAAAAATCTGCGATGTTCTTGGAATTAATGATAAGAAGGAGGTTAGCGCAGAAACTGTGCGTAGAGCTGTCGTAGAAGCTGGATTTTCATCTCGTACGCCTAGAAGAAAACCTCTTGTAAGTTCCATAAACAAACAAAAAAGAATAACATTTGCAAAAGCATATATTGACAAACCAATAACACTTTGGGATAATGTTTTATTTTCGGATGAGTCTAAATTTTGTATATTTGGTGTAAATGGGCATAAGAGGGTCTGGCGAAAAGTAGGAGAAGCATTTAATCCCGAGAACACTATTAAAACAGTAAAACATGGAGGCGGTGGTGTTATGGTTTGGGGTTGCATGGCTGCTGCTGGAGTTGGAAATCTGACATTCATCTAAAATACTATGGATCAGAACTCTTATTTAGAGATTCTACGAAACAACATGAAACAAAGTGCAGCCAAATTAGGTATGCGAGAAGATTTCTTGTTTCAACAGGACAATGACCCTAAGCACACTGCGCATAAAGTTCGAATGTGGCTATTGTACAATACTCGCATGCTTGCTACACCGCCTCAAAGCCCTGATTTGAACCCTATGGAGCATCTTTGGAATGAGCTTGAGACAAAAATCCGAAAAAGAGTGATATCAAGCAAGGCGCAGCTTAAGGATGTTATATTGGAGGAGTGGGCCAGAATCAGCAGCGAATTTACTAAAAAATTGGTATATTCTATGCCTAAAAGACTGAAGTCAGTAATTCAGATGAAAGGATATCCGACAAAATATTAAGAAAAGTATAATTCAAATAACTATGCAAGACTATAATTACAATTTGTATCATTTTTCTTTAGGTGTACCATGACTTTTGTGGACTTCATTCATTGACTTTCCAACACATCATATGTAATAATATATTAATACGACAGAATTTTCGTTTTGTTTTACATGAATTTAAAGTGTAATGATTATAGTTGAAGTAATACCAAAAAAAAATTTATCACTATAGGTTTTTTAAATAAAAATATCAAACAATTTTCATGGTATTTATCACTGTACCTTGACTTTTGTGGAAGACTGTATATATATATATATATGCATATATATGCATATATATTATAATGGCAACGCATCATTAACATCACCTGATATTTCACTAAGATCCATATTTTAGGGTTTTGTAACAAACATTTCATAATACTCATTTTAAAATCGGTACTTGTTCTACCGTTAGTGCGTCACAGTAAGTTTTCTCAAGAACTACAGAAGCTACAATTATCAAATTTTGTGAGCAACTCAGAAGTTTCTAGTTAATGAAAGTTCCGTCGTCAAAAATTTTACAGTCTCTTAAGGGGGTCTCCCCATATAAGAATATGAACCCTTAAAAAAATGTTTCTTTAGACATGCAAGACATGTGGACCTCCAACCAAACACTCCCCTGTCAAGCTGAGAACCTTGCTTAGAACCGTTTGGCACATTACACCTTACTAAGCCAAGTTTTGGTACGCCGTGGGACACCGTCTAGTTGGGGAACCCTTCTTCAAGCGGCAGGGAATGAAAGAAGAGTGATTGCTAGAAAAGTGATCCCCAAACTCTAACCTCGCTGGCTACTGTAAGTTATTTTAACCTTTTAGGACTGCCTAAGCATAATTTGCTACATGACTCCATTTGTCGACCGACGCAAGCATCTCCCCGATTCCACTATCATCCAAGGAAAGCTCCCCTGATTCCTTGTAGATGTCCCGGCGCAGTCCTTTACATCTTTTGTCTGAAAAACTTGGTGGTAGGCATCGTCTTCCTCTCCTACACTAAACCTAGAGTTCAAAACGCACTAAAAAAGGTGGAAGGTGGTTTGTGGAATCAGAGCTATAAGTATGTTATTAATCTATCAAAGCTTAAACGGGGAAATTCGATTTTTCTCCACTTCCATTTCACCAATTTTAGTGCTTTTTGAACTCGGTTTTCTAAATTTACTTTAAAGTTTTTTTCAAGTATTGAAAACAGTCAGACCTTACGAAACACAATAGTTTTAACACGTAAACAAATATCAATGTTAGCAATTTCCAGGCTAAGCACGAAAAAAGCACTTACTTTGATTAGTGTTATAAATATGTTCTGGCTTGTACCCACATCAAATTGAACAAAATAAACTGTTCAAAGTCCTCTTCACGTACATCAGATGCTTCAACAGATATGTATATGAAAGTTGTGTTGCGCTTTTGCTGCCATTTTTTCAGCCATTCATTTTGTTGTCCAAAATTCTTTTGCCTTCACTTTAATTATTGGTCCTGAAATAAATTTTGCACATTTACGTAAATTTACTCCCGTATGCACATTAAAGGTACACAATAATCGTATAAATTTCGGAAAAGTTTGCGACTTGGCGGGAAATTGTGCTGCACTATCGAAGCAAAGCAACCTATCGTGAGAAGGATGCAGGAGAACGGTCAATGGCACATTTTTCGAAGGTCTTGCTTCCAGTTAAAGGATTAAAGATATTTTATTTAAATTTTACAATTTGTTCTGAGGGTTAAGGTCACTGACGTCTACATTGACCAAAAATCGAGTACATCTATTTTAACCACAGCAGCCGTTTCCAACTACTTTAGTTATTTTAGGAAAATAACGGAAGGTGTTGCTTCGCACAGCGATATTTTGTTGGGTGGAGATTGAAAAACCATTTAAATAGACGAAGCTTTTCTCACAAAGTGGAAATATAATAAGGGTCGTGCAAGGAGCAGATAACAATCGTAATGCCTGGCTTATACTGCCCGGAAGACAAAATTGGACTCTTCTTCAAGGTCAATTCCAAAAATAAAGCCGATCTGTGGCCCTTAAATTATTCGTTAAACACACCCCGATTGCGCCCGAGTTTGTACTGTCAGTACGGCTGGGTTAGTTAATTATTTGGCAGTGAATGTGTTCACTTTACTACTAACCATAGTTAGGGTGAATTCGTTTCTAAAATCAACCCGATGAACACGATTATCCATTTGGAAAATCAAACAATACACGCGGCAATAAATTAAACAATTCCTGAATGATATCAAACGTGTATACCCTCCAATAAAGGATAGAGTGGTACATGAAGGATTGAAATTAAAAGAAATCGATCGTCCAAGTTTCCTGCCAAGACAAGATTTTGCAAAGGATAACCAAGATACTTCCCCGAGAGAAGGTCACGGTGAGATTTCGGTCGAAGTTCAAATCGACCACGCTTTGGATTGTTACGAAATTTCTCTTGCATTGTCTTTCAAAGCCTTTAATATTATCAGCAATTTATATTTTTATTTATGTTGTCATCAGTTCAGCTTTATTTTCTAACTAGACTTATTTCCTCTTTTAGGTGGAGGATCTTATAAGTTTGCGGCTTCGCTAGAAGTAGCGCTGTAGTATCAATGCAAAACAACTAAAGGTGCAAAAGAATGCAGGAAATATGATACGGGTCGTACAACGAGCAAATGACGATCGTAGCGCCTGGCTTACTGCCAAGAAGACAAAATTGGACTCTTCTGCAAGGTCAGTTGCAAAAGTAAAGCGGATTTGTGACCCTAAATTGTTCGATTTACAAATCGCGATTGCGCCCTCATAAGTGATGATTCCGTACGCCAGTACGGCGGGGCTAGTGAATTATTTGGCAGTGAATGTCTTCACCTTACTACTAACCATAGTTAGGGTGAATTCGTTTTTAAAATCTAACCGATAAACGCGATTATCCGTTTAGAAAATCAATGCCTTTAATAGTATCAGCACTTGATATTTTTATTTATATTGTCATCATTTTAGCTCTATTTTCTAACTAAACTTAATTTCTTTTTTAGGTGGAGGATCTTCAAAGTGTGCGGCTTGGCTGGAAGCGGTGCTGTAGTATTAAAGCAAAATGACCAAAAGTGCAAAAAAATGCAAGGAAACGGTCAATGACACATTTTTCGTCGGGTCTGCTTCCCGATATGCCGGATTAGAGATATTTTATATAAAGTATTTCAATTTGTACTAAATGTTAGGGTCACTGATGTCTATTTTGACCAAAATCGGCACATTCGAATGAGGATCGGTTTTTTTAGCACAGCCACCGTTTCTGACGTCTATAGTTATTTTAGGAAAATAAAGGAAGTTGCCGCTTCGTACAGCGATATTTTTTTGGCTGGAGACGGTAAACCATTTAAATAAACGACGCTTTCCACACAAAGAAGAAATATAACAAGGGTCGTACAACGAGCTGATGAAAATCGTGGTGTCTGGCTTATACTACCCGGAAGACAAAATTGGACTCAAAGTCAACTTCAAAAGGAAAACGGATCTATGGCCCTAAATTGCTCGTTATACACAACCCGATTGCGCCCGAGGATGCATTGATTCAGTACGCCAGTACGGCGGGATTAGTTAATTATTTGGCACTGAATGTGTTCACCTTACTACTAACCATAGTTGGGGTGAATTCGTTTCTAAAAGCAACCCGATGAACACGATTATCCATTTAGAAAATCAAAAGTCAATGCATGGGCATGTACTATTATTGGCAACACATGCTACGGAAAGCTCATTCAGAAGCTCGCGGTGAATGTAGTGAACAATTCTTGAATGATATCAAACGCATAAACCCTCCTGTAAAGGGATAGATGTCATAGGAATAAAGTGATGCAAGAATGATTGGGATTAAAAGAAATAAATCTCTCAAGTTTCCTGCAAAGACAAGATTTTGCAAGGGATGACCAAGGCACTTCCTCGAGAGGTATTGTTGAGATGTCGGTCAAAGCTAACATCGACCATGCCATCTACGTGAAAGAAGTCCAGCAAAAATTAACGTAAATATTTCATAAAGTTTAATTATAATCAGGAATATCAAAATTTATTTTTGTTACCGCCACAAAGAACCCATTTTGATAATTTCTTCAGTTTTATCTTTCTCTGTTTTTGAAGAAATTTGATTCTTTTCGGTTTACGTTGACACGTTCAATGTTTCCATAAAATTATTTTCGTTTATCTGGCATCCATCCTCCTTTGCATTTACAAGCAAATTTTGTTAATGTTACAGTGTTTGATAATAATATATTAGAATTTAATACAGGATCATTATGCAGTTATTTAGATAGGAAACATATATAGTATTTATATATATATATATATATATATATATATATATATATATATATATATATATATATATATATATATATATATATATATATATATATATATATATATATATATATATATATATATATATATATATATATATGCATACATATACATGCGTACATATATATATATATATATATATATATATATATATATATATATATATATATATATATGTGTGTGTGTGTATATAAATATATATATATATGTATATATATATATATATATATATATATATATATATATATATATATATATATATATATATATATACGTATATAAATATAAATTTATATATATTGTTACATGCGCAAATAATTCTGCGAGCTACTGTCGCAATTGTTTTCACAATCATTAAGAACATCAGCAAATGAATTTACTCGAAACCACGAGAACCCAACAAGCATTATCAACATCTGAAAGTGAGTCACTGCCCATTCATTACGCTGCTGGAATGTTCCCGCTTATTCGTCAATGTACGAGAACTGAGTTGAATGATTGGAGACCCTATATAAAGGCGAGCTGAATGAATGGGGGGATCATTCATTACAACCGCAATAGAAAACTGCGATACGCGAAGTACAGGCGATATTGATTGTTTGAGTGCGAAGTGATTTTAAGTAGACAATTGCGATAGAAATTTATGGACAAGTAGAAGGTTGAATTTTAATAGTGAAAATTAAAGTTGTGAAATTGTTAGTGAAGTGATTGTGCATTTTTGACGACTTAAATAAACTCTTTTAATTTAATTTGAAAGACATTGCGTTTTGACTTTCCCGGAACATTAAAATTATTGGCCGCGAACCAAAAACACGCGACAGTGGTGTCGAGAAAAGAGAAAGAAAATTTCGAAAAGTGAAAACATTTAAACATTTTTAAACTGCACAGTTGTGAAATCTAATGTAAAAACTTTTGAAAAAAAACGAAAAGCCAAAACAATAAAAATGCCACGAAACTTTCATCTAAGAATTGATGAATTGACCATGTCGGCGCTCAAGGAAGAGTTAGAACAGCGAAATCTGGCTACGCAAGGTACAAAAGCCACACTGATTGCAAGCTTGCGCGACGCGATTAAAACGGAAGGCGTTAATCTGGATTCGGGTGAGCTCTCAGATGCAGAAGGTGGAGAAGCAGAAACACTAAAACCAAAGTACCCAGAAAATGCACTGATGCAAATGTTGATGCTGATGCAGCAAGAGCAGCGACAACAATCATCCAATTTAACTGCGAAGCTGGACCAACAAGCGATCGAAATCAAGGAAGTGCAAAAACAGTCAACCGAAGTAAAAGCGGAGCTCGGTAGTCTGAACAACCAAATTAAATGTGTTGAGGAAAAGGTTTACCAGGTCGAGGAGAAGGTCAGCCATGTTGAGGAGAGAATCAACTATGAGATCAGCCAGGTCGAAGAGAGAATGAACCATGAGATGGAAAACATGAAAAAGGAACTGGAAGCAGCGAAGGCAATAGTAACCACCTCACCAGCTCCACTTACAGCCGCAGCGCAAAGCTCATCCAGAAATGTGCAAGCACCAATATTCGACGGGCAAACGGTCTGGACTATTTACAAAACCCAGTTTGAAGCAGCCGCTCGCATAAATCACTGGAATGAGCAGGAACGAGCAACTGCATTGATTCTTGCTCTAAGAGGCCCAGCTGCCGAGCTGTTGCAAACGATCCCCGTTGAATTGCACTCAAACCCGAATGCTATAATGAATTCGCTCGACATGCGTTATGCAGACGATCATCTAAAGCAGATTTATCGGTCACAGCTAAGGCATCGGGTGCAGAAGTCTGGTGAAACCCTACAGCAGCTAGCCCAAGACATTGAGCGACTAGCACTTTTGGCTTACCCAGCCTTTGACCCAGAACATTGAGATGATGCAGCAACAGAAGCATTCATCAGCGCACTAAAGGACCCGGAATTGCAACAAGCCGTGCGTTTAGCCCAAAAGCAAACGGTCAAGGACGCATTGGCTTAAAGTCTGAACTTTGAAGCAGCGAAAAATGTGACTCGTACCAGTTTGATTGTAGGACGAAGCCTAGTAAGATCTTTAAGGAATGGATATGTGCCGGTTAGAGTCCTTAACACCGCAGACTCAACCACAAGCATCAAAGCGGGAGAAGTCATCGGCAGCTGCCAGCCTGTTTCCACCATCACCTCTTTGGAAGCTACTCACGACCATCATTGGAAAAGGAGGCAAGACACAGACAAAGCCCGGGAATCCACGTCTGCAATATTGAAGCAAGTCAAATTGCCAGTGCAGCTTTTCAAACGAGCATCTGATCTGGTCACCAAGTACAGTGACATCTTCTCAACAAGCCCGGATGACCAAGGCCGAACGAGTCTGGTAACTCACGTCATAGATACACAGGGAGCCAAGCCGATTCGACAAGCACCGAGACGCCTCCCAATAGCCAAACAAGGAGAAGTGAGCGCGCTGATCTCGGACATGGAAAAACAAGGCGTTATTGAACCTTCTGTCAGTCCATGGGCCGCGCCTGTAGTTCTAGTAAAGAAAAAGGATGGTAGCACTCGTTTTTGTGTCGACTATAGGCAGCTTGACGACGTCACACAGAAAGATAGTTACCCGCTTCCACGCATCGATGACATCATGGACACTTTAGCCGACGCAAACTGGTTTTGTACACTCGATCTCAAGAGTGACTACTGGCAGGTAGAAATCGACAAGAAGGACCGAGAGAAGACCGCATTTTCAGTTGGGACCGGTTTGTGACAATTTGTGGTGATGCCGTTTGGGCTTTGCAATGCTTCAGCCACTTTCGAACGCTTGATGGAATACGTGCTACGTGGTCTAACCTGGAAAACCTGTTTGGTGTACCTAGATGACATCATCGTCATCGGGAAAACGTTCGAAGAGCATGTGCGGAACTTAGAAGAGGTTTTCTCCCGATTACGGCTGTCGAATTTGAAACTTAGTCCCGACAAGTGTACCCTTTTTGCAGCTGAAGTAAAATACCTGGGACACGTCGTATCAGCAGAAGGGGTCAAAACAGACCCTGGGAAAAGTGAAGCCGTAAAAAGCTGGCCAACACCAAACAACAAGCGCCAACTACGAAGTTTTCTGGGTCTGGCAGCCTACTATCGAAGATTCGTCAAAGACTTTGCCAAAATAGCTAAGTGTCTCCATCAGTTAACCGAAAAAAATCGTCCGTATGTCTGGAATGAACAATGCCAGACAGCCTTTGAGACCCTGAAGGAAAAGCTGTGTGAATCACCTGTGCTGGCATATCCGAAACCCGGAAAAATGTTTGTAGTTGACACCGATGCAAGCAACGGCGGTATTGGAGCTGTACTCTCCCAGCAGATCGATGGCGAAGAAAGAGTCTTCTCGTATTACAGTCGAGTTCTTTCAAAAAGTGAGAGGAACTACTGCGCGACAAGGAAGGAGCTATTGGCTATAATAGAGGCCACCAAGCAGTTCCACAAGTACCTATATGGCCAGAAATTTGTTCTTCGAACGGACCATGCATCAGTGAGATGGTTGCTCAACTTCAAAAACCCCGAGGGACAAGTTGCGAGATGGATCGAAAGATTGCAGTCATACGACTAGGAAATTGTTCATCGAAAGAGCGGAGTTCATGGAAATGCTGACGCCCTATCCCGCCGTCCATGTCCAGATAACTGCAAGCATTGCCGACGGATTGAGGAAAAGGAACCGCTCGTTGATCTGCGATTGATAACGGCGGAATTCGATGAAGGTTGGTCACCGGAGGAGATTCGAAATGCCCAGTTAGCCGATGAAGACGTCGGACCATTGCTCGTATGGAAGGAGACGACTGGGCGGCCTGAGTGGAAGGATGTTTCGATGCATGGCACAACCCTAAAAAGCTATTGGGCACAATGGAACTCCCTTCAGGTGGAGCGTGGCGTACTCAAGCGGAAATGGGAAACGGCGGATGGCAGCTCCTATAGGATGCAAATTTTATTACCCAAAAGCCGAATCCACGATGTGGTTAAGGAAATGCATGAAGGATCCTCGGGAGGCCACCTTGGTGTTAACAAGACCTTAGCAAAATTGCGGGAAAGGTTCTACTGGCTCTACGCTCGAGAAGACGTAGAGGACTGGTGCCGCAGATGCACAATTTGCGCTTCCGTCAAAGGCCCAAAGCGACGACTGAGAGGACAAATGCAAACCTATAACGTGGGGGTACCGTTTGAAAGGATTGCTGTTGACATCGCAGGTCCCTTTCCTGAATCTGAAGGGGGAAATCGATACACGCTGGTTGTATCCGATTATTTCAGCAAGTGGCCCGAGGTCTACTCCATTCCCAACCAGGAAGCAACTACTGTAGCCGAACAGCTAGTGTTAAATTGGGTCAGTAGGTACGGTGTACCTTGCGAACTACATTCGGATCAAGGCCGAAACTTTGAGTCACTAGTTTTTAGCGAAATGTTCGAGCTGCTGGGAATACGGAAAACGAGGACAACACCGCTGCATCCCCAATCCGATGGAATGGGCGAACGGTTCAACGGCACGCTCAATAAACACCTGGTCAAAATGGTTGACGAGAACCAAAGAGACTGGGACCGACATATCCCACTATTTTTAATGGCGTACAGAGCTGCCGAACATGCATCGACGGGCCAAGCCCCAGCCAAAGTCATTTTTGGAAAGACTATTCGTTTGCCAGCCGATATAAAGTTCGGAACACCCCCCGGGAAACCCTAAACGACCTCGGAGTACGCAAGTGATGTAAGACAACGGTTGAACCAGATACATCGGACAGTGCGAAAACACCTCGAATCGGCTACTGACCGCATGAAGACCAGGTATGATCTAAAGGCAAATTCTACTGGCTTCCAGCAAGATGACTTGGTGTGGCTATATAACCCGCAACGGCGAAAGGGTAGGTCTCCAAAGTTGCAACATAATTGGGAGGGACCATACCGAGTTACAAAGCGAATCAACGACGTCGTATACCGAATGCAGGAACTTCGTAAGCCGAGAGCAAAAATGAAAATCGTGCATCTGGACCGTCTTGCCCCATATTACACCCAGGGAGAATTGACTACAACTGGTGACACATCTTTTCGGGGCGAAAAGAACTGAGGTGGGGGCAGTGTTACATGTGCAAATAATTCTGCGAGCTACTGTCGCAATTGTTTTCACAATCATTTAGAACATCAGCAAATGAATTTACTCGAAACCACGAGAACCCAACAAGCATTATCAACATCTGAAAGTGAGTCACTGCCCATTCATTACGCTGCTGGAATGTTCCCGCTTATTCGTCAATATACGAGAACTGAGTTGAATGATTGGAGACCCTATATAAAGGCGAGCTGAATGAATGGGGGGATCATTCATTACAACCGCGATAGAAAACTGCGATACGCGAAGTACAGGCGATATTGATTGTTTGAGTGCGAAGTGATTTTAAGTAGACAATTGCAATAGAAATTTATGGACAAGTAGAA